>CAKXYN010000446.1:0-132509 GCA_935064755.1 Tragelaphus eurycerus | reverse complement strand
ATAGGCAACAGCTATTGATTTTTCCCTCTGTGTGTGCTAAGTCACTTCAATCATGTCCAACTCTTTGCAACCGTATGGACTATAGCCCACCAGGCTCCTCTGTCCATGGGGATTCTCCAGGCAAGGATATTAGAGTGGGTTGCCATGCCCTCCTCCAGGGGATCTTCCTGATCCAAGAATCAAACCTGCATTAGCAGGCAGGTTCTGTACTACTAGCACCACCAGGGAAGCCCCTTTTCCCATTCAGTTCAGTTCAGTTCAGTTGCTCAGTCGTGTCTGACTCTTAACGACCCCATGAACTGTAGCACACCAGGCCTCCCTGTCCATCACCAACTCCTGGAGTTCACCCAAGCCCATGTGCATTGAGTCGGTAATGCGATCCAACCATCTCATCCTCTGTCATCCCCTTCTCCTCCTGCCCTTAATCTTTCCCAGCATCAGGGTCTTTTCAAATGAATCAGCTCTTCACATCAGGTGGTCAAAGTACTGGAGTTTCAGCTTCAACATGAGTCCTTCCAATGAACACCCAGGACTGATCTCCTTTAGGATGGACTGGTTGGATCACCTTGCAGTCCAAGGGACTCTCAAGAGTCTTCTCCAACACCACAGTTCAAAAGCATCAATTCTTTGACACTCAGCTTTCTTTATAGTCCAACTCTCACATTCATACATGACTACTGGAAAAACCATAGCTTTGACTAGATGGACCTTTGTTAACAAAGTAATGTCTCTGCTTTTTAATATACTGTCTATTGCCAACATCCGCTGGATCATGGAAAAAGTAAGAGAGTTCCAGAAAAACATCTATTTCTGCTTTCTTGACTATGCCAAAGCCTTTGACTGTGTAGATCACAATAAACTATGGAAAATTCTGAGAGAGATGGGAATACCAGACCACCTGATCTGCCTTTTGAGAAATCTGTATGCAGGTCAGGAAGCAACAGTTAGAACTGGTCATGGAACAACAGACTGGTCCCAAATAGGAAAAGGAGTACGTCAAGGCTGTATATTGTCACCATGTTTATTTAACTTCTATGCAGAGTACATCATGAGAAATGCTGGACTGGAAGAAACACAAGCTGGAATCAAGATTGCCGGGAGAAATATCAATAACCTCAGATATGCAGATGACACCACCCTTATGGCAGAAAGTGAAGAGGAACTAAAAAGCCTCTTGATGAAAGTGAAAGTGGAGAGTGAAAAGGTTGGCTTAAAGCTCAACATTCAGAAAACGAAGATCATGGCATCTGGTCCCATCACTACATGGGAAATAGATGGAGAAACAGTGGAAACAGTGTCAGACTTAATTTTTCTGGGCTCCAAAATCACTGCAGATGGTGACTGCAGCCATGAAATTAAAAGACGCTTACTCCTTGGAAGGAAAGTTATGACCAACCTTGATAGCATATTCAAAAGCAGAGACATCACTTTGCCAACAAAGGTTCGCCTAGTCAAGGCTATGGTCTTTCCTGTGGTCATGTACGGATGTGAGAGCTGGACTGTGAAGAAGGCTGAGTGCCGAAGAATTGATGCTTTTGAACTGTGGTGTTGGAGAAGACTCTTGAGAGTCCCTTGGACTGCAAGGAGATCCAACCGGTCCATTCTGAAGGAGATCAGCCCTGGGATTTCTTTGGAAGGAATGATGCTAAAGCTGAAACTCCAGTATTTTGGCCACCTCATGCGAAGAGTTGACTCATTGGAGAAGACTCTGATGCTGGGAGGGATTGAGGGCAGGAGGAGAAGGGGACGACAGAGGATGAGATGGCTGGATGACATCACTGACTCGATGGATGTGAGTCTGAGTGACCTCCGGGAGCTGGTGATGGACAGGGAGGCCTGGCGTGCTGCAGTTCATGGGGTCGCAAAGAGTCGGACACGACTGAGTGACTGATCTGATCTGATCTAGGTTGGTCACAACTTTCCTTCCAAGGAGTAAGTGTCTTTTAATTTCATGGCTGCAATCACCATCTGCAGTGATTTTGGAGCCCCCCAAAATAAAGTCAGCCACTGTTTCCACTGCTTCCCCATCTATTTGCCATGAAGTGATGGGACCGGATGCCATGATCTTAATTTTCTGAATGTTGAGCTTTAAGCCAACTTTTTCACTCTCTTCTTTCACTTTCAGCAAGAGGTCTTTAGTTCTTCTCTTTCTGCCATAAGGGTGATGTCATCTGCATATCTGAGGTTATTGATATTTCTCCAGCAATCTTGATTCCAGCTTGTGCTTCTTCCAGTCCAGCATTTCTCATGATGTACTCTGCATATAAGTTAAATAAGCAGGGTGACAATATACAGCCTTGACATATTCCTTTTCCTATTTGGACCCAGTCTGTTGTTCCATGTCCAGTTCTAACTGTTGCTTCCTGACCTGCATACAGGTTTCTCAAGAGGCAGGTCAGGTGGTCTGGTATTCCCATCTCTTTCAGAATTTTCCAGTTTATTGTGATCCACGCAGTCAAAGGCTTTGGTATAGTCAATAAAGCAGAAATAGATGTTTTTCTGGAATTCTCTTGTTTCTTCGATGGTCCAGCTGATGTTGGCAATTTGATCTCTGGCTCCTATGCCTTTTCTAAAACCCGCTTGAACATCTGGAAGTTCACGGGTCATGTATTGCTGAAATCTGGCTTGCAGAATTTTGAGCATTACTTTACTAGCATGTGAGATGGGTGCAGTTGTGCTGTAGTTTGAGCATTCTTTGGCATTGTCTTTCTTTTCCCACTGGAGTCAGCCAATTTTTGCTATTTGCATTTTAATACATAATATAGAAAACAACCTCAGTATTCTTTAAAAAAAAAAACTCACCAAATCATAAATGCCCCCTCCAGATCTAAAAAGGTAGAGTGCAGATTCCAAAATATGAGCTAGTTTTAAGCCACTAGAGACAAGATGTCATTTTTTGTTAACAGGGTAGATCGAGCCTAGCTAAACTGGGTGTTTTTTGGTACCACTCCAGAACAGGCCAAGACGTGTCTGTATACTTTTTCATAGACCACAGAGCTTTCTGAATCATCTCATCAACCCTCGTACCCTCAAAAGAGAAAATGAGTCCCAATTTTTTCAGGAAAAATTATCAATAGATAATAATATGGGTAGAAGTTGGAGGGGTATAGGGATCTTTACAGTCTCAAAGTGTTTCCCCACTAGATATTTATTGATTTCACAAGGAAATACAGTCACTGGATGGTGGAAAAACCAGGCAGACGACCAAGTGATGGGCCTGAACAACACCAGCAACAGCAGAGACCAATATCTAGTGCCTTCCAACCACATGCATAGAAAAGGGATATCACCACTTCCGATGCCCTAATCTGAATCTAGTCATAAGGAAACAGCAGAAGAAACAAACTGAGAGGCATGTGCTGGGAACCGGTTTGAATTAGCGCTCTGCCCGTGGCAAAGGTCATGAGGAAGGAGGCTTGACATACACAAAGGTGGGGTCGAGCCTCAGGAGCCCCTTGGAGGTTCTCCAGCATCTACCCCCAAAACCAGAGCCTGCCTGCTTTACTACTTGTGCTCTCACCTACACCTCTGACTTTACGGGGGGCTGTCCCCCACCACCTCTCTCTGAAAAAAGAGTTAACTTAAAGCTTCAGTTAATAAAAATTCCTGGGCGTGACAGGAGTGTTTTAACCTACAAACTCCTCCGAAGGTTCTCTAGCCTACCTGACAGGCTTGTCCGGCCACATGTGATTGCTCACAGCCTCCCAACAGTGGGAGGCACGAGGTGCTCTTAACCTTCTAAAAACAGGTTCTTTAGAGAAGTTAGAAAACTATTAGCATAAGTATAATAGGCTGATTAGAAATTGTATTGGTGAAGGGTTTTTCATTTGTTGAGCCAATGATTGCTGCTAAGTCTCCACATCGCCTACCCTTATACACATTAATGAATATATAGAAGAAATAAGTATTAACCTTTGATATTAATCACGTTAGACCTTAGGCTAAGTAAATTCTTTCCCTGACTAAAACCCACTACACCCTCACCCTATAGGAATGTAAATTTATCTAGTGGAGTCTGTTTTAAGAACAATCACCCTGGAGAAATAAGTGTCCTGGTTGACTGACCGCTATCACAAGGAGAAGGTCATAAATTGTCAACAGGCCCCTGGCCAGAAGATGATGTAACACCCCTAAGACCTCTGTATACATTTGTAAGAAGTACCTGACTTTGATAAAAGTCAGGGCTGCTGACCCCACGTGACTTTTGTATAACATCTCAGTGTATAAAAGTAGACCATGGAAAATAAAGAATTGGGATCAGTTCCTGGAAAGACTGGTCTCCCCATGTCGCTCTCTCTCTCAAATTCTGGCTGAGTCTCAATCTGGAGCGCGGGACCCACCATGCTTACTAATTATGCCTGGGCTTCTAAGATCGGACCAGGGAGGCCTCAGTGTCTCCTCTCCTTCAGGAGAACGGAAAGACGCCTGCGGCCGACGTAAGTGGTGCAACCTTCTTGTCTTGAAGTTTTATTGGTCCCCCGTATAAACCAAGCTACTCAGCCTCTTTTCTCCACAGAATTTTCCTACTGAGCTATCCTTGTTCTATTATTCTTTATATCTCTAATTATAACTATCGTGTCCTGACCCCCACCGATGCCGTCCTCGCTTCGAAGTCCCTGGATCAGCTGGGGCTGGTCCCCAGCAGGTGGCGCCTGATACAGGCGAATTCGGAGGTAGGTCCCAACCCTATCCCCCCTCAGAGCAATTAGGGTCACCAGCCCTATTGCCCCCCCCACCCCTCGGAACAATCTGGGTCATCAGCCCTGTTGTCCCCCCCGAGCAGTTTGAGCCATCAGCCCTACTGCTCCCCCTCCCCCCGAAACAATCTGGGTCATCAGCCCTGTTGCTCCCCCTGGAGCGGTTTGAGCCATCAGCCCTACTGCTCCCCCTTCGGAACAATCTGGGTCATCAGCCCTATTGTTCCCCCAGTGTTCGGGACGGCTAGGACCCCACTCAGGGTGCCGTGGACCCCCCTGTAGGACAAACAGGGCGAGTAGGAGTGGGAAGTGTTATAAGTGTTAAAGAGTTAGTGTTTCTGAAGTTAACAGGCCAAGCCTGATCTTTTGAAAGCTAAAAGCTTAATTCTCTTATACTTAATTTTCTGACATGGTTAACACTGAATCAAATGAAAGACAGCTCTTTATAGGAGTAATTTTGCAGTTAAAAAATCTACCATTAACCCGTTTTTCATTTGTACAAGAATAGTGTTCTTGGTTTCCAGAAGAGGCTATTGTTAATTTAGATATTTGGGTGAAGGTAAAAAACAACTAAAAACATCCTATCAGATCAGATCAGATCAGATCAGTCGCTCAGTCGTGTCCGACTCTTTGCGACCCCATGAACTGCAGCACGCCAGGCCTCCCTGTCCATCACCAGCTCCCGGAGGTCACCCAGACTCGCATCCATCGTCAGTGATGCCTCCCCTCTCTCCTCTGTCATCCCCTTCTCCTCCTCCCTCATCCCTCCCAGCATCAGTCTTCTCGTGAGTCAGCTCTTCGCTGGGTGGCCAAAATACTGGAGTTTCAGCTTTAGCATCATTCCTTCTAAAGATTCCAGGTCTCCTTCAGATGGACCGGTTGGATCTTCTTGCAGTCCAAGGACTCTCGAGTCTTCGCCAACACCACAGTTCAAAAGCATCATTCTTCGCGCTCGCCTCTTCCTCCACTCTCACATCCATACATGACCACAGAAAGACCATACCTTGACTAGGCGAACCTTTGTTGGCAAGTAATGTCTCTGCTTTTGAATATGCTATCTAGGTTGGTCATAACTTTCCTTCCAAGGAGTAACGCTTTTAATTTCATGGCTGCAGTCACCATCTGCATCCTATAAATATGATTAAAAATGTTCTGGACCCTCGTCATGAGGCCGTTGGAGAGCCTATGGGAGAGGCTATAGCGGTGGATGGTGGTGGGTCTCCACCTCCTGCGCAGATCATATTTTCTGCCATTGGCTAAAGAATGAGGGAGACTGTGCTCTACCTCCCGAGGAAGGAGAAGGCTTACAGGACGCTGTGGCCGGGTGCCCTGGCGAGCCCCCTCCCCCTCTACACAAACCTTTAAAAATTTATCCAACAATTTCTGATTTAAGGTGACTACCCCACCTCCGCTTGCACCTCCCAGGGCCTAGGAATTCTCCAGTTTACATCCAAAGCCTCCCAGACCATTGCTTAAGGCTGAAAAAGATAAGAAAATTTTCTTTTAAACCAAGGAGCTTTTAAAGAATACACATTATACAGAGCCTGCTTCTTGCAGAAAATCCCCTCAGGGGGGCCCCACCCAAGCAAAAAAAGAGAAAAATAAAAAAAAAAAAAAAAAAAAAGAAAAAAGGAAAGAAAACAGAGAAAGATCTAAAGATAGAGAAAGAGCTCAAGAGTGAAAAGGAGAGAGGAACAGAGGAGGAAAGAATCAGGGAATGCAGCAAGATAGAGAAAGGAAAAAACGAAGTTAGAAAAAGAGATACAGAGTAAAGAGAGGGAAGAGAAAAAAAGAGAGAGGGTAAAGGGAAAGAAACGAAGGAAAAAGAAGGTAGAGAGAAAGGAAGGGGGAGAGAAGTGAGAAAGACAGAGAGAGAGAGAGAGACAGTAAGAAGGAAGAAGGGAAAATGAAAAGAGGGAAACAGGAAGGAAATGATAGAAAGTGAAAGAGAAGAGAAGAGGAAGGAAAGAAGACAGAATGAGGGAAAGAAAACTTGAGAAAGATTTAAAAGAAGAAAAAAAAAATCAGCAGAGGAGAGAGGAGAGGATTTACAGGACACTATGGCCAGACGCCCTGGCGAGCTCCCTCCCACTCTGCGCAAACCTTTAAAAAATAAACTTATCCACCACTTTCTGATGTAAGGAGACTGCCGCCTCCGTTTGCGCCTTCCAAGGCCCAAGAGTTCCCCACTTTGCCTCCAAAGCCTCTCAAAATGCTGCCTAAGCCTGAGGAAGATAAAAAGTTTTTTCAACAGTGGAGCTTTTAAAACAAAGCCATGCAGAGCTGCTCCTTGGAGAAAACCCCCTCAGGGGTGTCTCACCCAGGCTAAGAGAAGGGGATTTAGCAACAATATTAACCCTGGACAAGCCAGTTACTCCAATTCCAATGGGAGTGGCTGGCCCCCTGCCTGAGGGCATTGTAGGACTTGTGCTAGGGCGTAGCTCACTTTCTTTTCAAAAAATTTCGGTGGTGCATGGTGTAGCAGATTCTGATTATAAGTTTTGATCTCACCGCCTACTAAAACTGTGCAAATTAATAAAGGTCAAAGAATAACAGTTTTTGCTTTTTATCTTATTATCAGACCAAAAAAAAAAAAAAACTTGACTTCTCAAGATAGGAGCCACAGAGGATTTGGATTTAGTGATCTAGCTTTTTGGGTACAGGAAATTAGAGCTTCTAGGCGTTTAAAAATTTTTTAATTCAAGAATATAAAATGCCAGGACATTTTAGACACAGGAATAGACGTCTCTTAACATTGCTGGGAAACACTGGCCTAGTTCCTCGCCCATGCATACTACCAAAAATGAGTTGATGGGATTAGAGAAAGTGGTATGCAGGGTGGGAATGCTGTAGAGAAAAAGTAAGGGAGAATTTAAAACCTTGAAGAGTAGTGAGTTCCCCGTTGTTGGATATATTCAAGCAAAGATTAGATGGTTGCTTGTCATCTAAAAAGCTATAGACCAGATTTAGGTTACAAAGTGATAACTGGAGAAGTTTATAAAGATCTTGTGCAACACCTCTTTACTTGCTTCTCATATTTAGGTCTGCCAAAAGTTTTAAAAAACTGATAATGCCCCTTTGAAGCTGCAGAGAGATTGTTTACTAACTTTAAATGATTTCCAAAAATTATTAGGGGACATTAATTGGATACACCCACATTTAAAACTGACTACTGCAGATTTAAAGCCTTTGTTTGATTGCTTAAAAGGCGATCCTAATTCCAGTTCTAAGAGAAAGTTGACTATTGAGACAGTCGGCTCTTGTTAAAGTAGATGAGACTTTAAATGATCAGTTAATTAGGATTAATATTACCAAAAGATGAGATTAAATTATTCTTGCCACAAAACATACACCTACAGGGTGCTTGTGACAAAAAAGCCCATTGGTTCCATTTACCAGTGACCCCAAGAAAAATAGCTTTATCTTATCCCAGCTTGGTGGCACAATTAATTATAAAAGGAGGAAAAAAGAAGTGTGGAACTTTTTAAAAAGAAGTAGCAAATATAATAATTGTACTCAATAAGGATCAACTACAAGTCTCTTACAAAATAGTGATGATTGGCAAGTTGCCCCATAGATTTCAGGGGTTAAATTTTGTTTCACTTGCCCTCAAGCCCCCACAGTAGTTAAAAGTTCAAAAATGTTAGATTGGCAGTTTGAGGATACCTGTGGAACTTTCCAGCCCTATGCAGTTCCTATGCCCCCCTTTACCCTATGGGGGAGGGACGTGCTGTCTCAAATAGGAGATACTCAGAGAAGGGTTTTTCTCAAATTCTTAGTTATCAACAGGTGGTAAAATTAACAATACTTTATATATTATTATAAATACATAAATATATTTGCCTAATTACAGTTTGCCTAATTAGATATGGGTATAAATAAAATATAATAAAGGTTTGCCTAATTCTATTTATAGATCTATACTTAATTAATTTGTATATAAATTAATATGTATACTATATATGCATATTATATATATACTGTATAGTTAAATGTATATTGCAATAATATAATGTGTGTGTGGCTGATATTAACTGGAATAGATTGATGTGCTGTGATGATATAGGTTCTATATAGGTTATAGGTTAGGTTATATATGTGTGACATGTATTATTGCAGTACATTGGTTTGTGTTGGTTGGTATTAGTGGTGCACTTGTTGTATTGCTGTAATATATATTAATTAATATGTTAATTATAAAGATTAATTCAAGTATATTGATTTATATATAGTATATGTCAATAAGTTTATACTTGTTGCCATATATACATATATAAATGCATTTTGGATCTAGATATATCTGTATACCAAAATGAGATAAGGAGGTTATACATTTATTATTTAAATTTATACAGAGACCTAAGCTAAACATTAGACCTAAATTAACATACCCCTAAATTTATGTTGTTAAAATGTAAATTTTAAAAATTAAAAAATTTAATTGACAACTGCTTGACATTTCTTTTGCCATAAAACCCCCATAGGTGTAATTGGGGTAGCCAGACAAAAATTGGTTTTATGACAAAACGGCCCCCTAGAGTGGGTCCATCTTCCTGCTCAAACTAAAAAAGTAGTGGCTTCTTATCCAGGACTGATAGTTACTTTGATATTAAAGGAAAAAAGCAGAGCATTGAACTATTTGGTAAAGAGCCATCAGAAATTGTAACTCCATAAGGAACAACTTGATGCTCTTCTAATGTTTGAAAATTGGCAGATTGCTATAGGACACTATTTTGGTCAAAATTCTGCATCATTTACCTTTGCATGTTTTGCTAAAATTTTATATCCAGACATCCAGTTATTTTTCCTGTCAGATGTAAACAATCTCCTATTCCAAATGCACAGACAGTTTTTACTGATGGGTCAGCAAACGGTAAAGCCTCCATAATTACTAAAAATCACCGAAAGGTTTTAAAAACACAGTCATAGATGCTTTTGCTATGTTTGCAGATGAAGAACTTAACCTTTATTCTGATTCCCAGTATATTGTCAGGTTGTTTCCACACATTGAAACTGCGGTTTTGCCTGAAAATAAAACTACCACATTTCATTTGTTAACTAAATTACAGCAACACATTTGGAAAAGAAATAAAATATTTTTCATTGGACACATTCAGGCTCATTCTGGATTGCCCAGCCCTTTAAATGCCTTTAATGATTTGGCTGACTTGTTTACCAGAAATACAGTGGCTACGGTGATTGAGGAAGCCAGAGCCTCCTCTTACTTCATCATCAAAATGCTACTGCTTTAAGATATCAATTCCAAATTCCTAGAGAGACTGCTCGAGAGATTGTGCATTCTTGCTTACACTGCCCCACTGTTTATAATAGTCTACCTATGGGAGTTAATCCTCGCGCTCTCAAACCAAACGTACTCTGGCAAATGGATTTAACTCATGTCTCTTCGTTTGGAAAATTGTCTTTTGTTCATGTAACTGTAGACATGTAACTTTTTTCACCTTATTATTGCAACTGCTTGTACCAGAGAGGTGGTTAAAGATGTGATACAAGGCATGTTTAGAAATAATTTACTCGGGACTTCCCTGATGGTCCAGTGGTTAAGAATCAACCTGCCCAATGCAGGGGACACATGTTCGATCCCTGGTCCAGAAAGATTCTACTCACTGCCGGACAACGAAGCCAGTGCATCACAACTACTGAGCCCACACACACAAGAGAAGCCCCTGCAATGGGACGGCCTTGCACCACAACTAGAGAGTAGCCTCCACTCACTGCAACTAGAGAAAGCCAGGGCTCAGCAGCAAGAAGACCCCATGCATCACTACGAAGACCTAGGGCAGCCAAAAATAATAATAATAATAATAACCCTTTCCAGAGTTTTCATATATAGCAGGCCAGACATCCAAGGAATTAACACTTGACCAATGGCTGATGGGAGCCGATGGATAAACACCCTGGCTCCCTTCTGCCTCAAGCTCTTCTTCTAGGGGAGCCAAACAAAGATGGAGTGAATCTGGGAATATGCTGTGAAGCAAAGGACTCCTGGCTGAATGAAGGCTGGAGCTGAAGCAGATATAGCCCGTGCATGCCCTGCACACAGGGTGGGGAGTGACGGGGAGCAAGGGCACAAGGGCTCTTTTCTAAGAGCCTTTCAAGGGTCAGCCCGGGCTGAGGGGGAGACCGGGGTCAAAGAATCAGAGGGAAGGGCAAAGAAGTCAGACAAAGCCTTGGGGCCTGGGGGTCTCCAACCAGAGGTGAGCGTGGCCACTAACACAATACAGTTATTAAACCTTGGTGTGTGGGTTCTAAGTCGCATCGGTGTTCAGTTTCTGATTATGATGTATGCACTGTGGCTACCCAGGAGAGCATCTTAGCAGAAGCCTGGGGGACAGCCTAATTATAACTATTAAACTAAGCTATCAGCGTCTGCTCCACCGCCTATTATGGATAGTTTTGTGGCCTGACTGTTTAGCAGACGGAGGTTTGATCCTTGCAGGCTCTGGTATTTGTAACCCTCATAAGGTCTAAGATACTGGCACACAAATTTGTTTATCCAACAGATGCTGAACTAGAGCTGGATTTTCCAGCCTCCGTGCCAAGCTGGGAATGCAGAGAGGAGTTCAGGTTCAGGCTCTTAGGGTGTCTGTTCTGGAGGGAGACGCTGAAGGATAGACTCAAGGGATGAGCAAAGGGAGGGTGCTGATTGGTAGAATGAGAGGAACAAAATGAATTCGAAGGAAGGAGAGGAATCTGCTTAGAAGAAAGACAGAAATAGCAGGAAAAGACAGAAATAGCAGGAAGAAGTAGCAAGATCGAAAAGCCCTGTTCAAATTACTTTTATGTGTTTTTGTGAGATGAGCTTGGGCTTGTAAAAATGCAAAGACAAGAGGTAATGTGTCCAAGGTCTGTGAGGGGACCGTCTTGTCTAACCGCAAAGACCAGAGGGATATAGTTAAGCATATCACAACCGTGCATCAGGACACCACGCAGCCACCAAAGGGACTGATCTGGTCTCTGCAAGTCACCATTGTGGTTACTGGGAAGGGGAGCAAGGGGCCTCCTGGGAGCTGGGCCTGCTCTCATCATGAGAGACTGGTGGTGCTACTGGTGTGAACATTTGCAAAAATCAAGCCCACGCTTAAGATTTGGGTTGTCCGGCAGCTGTAATACACTATAGCTCAATTTTTTTTAAAGCTTGAAAAATATTCTTTTGGGGGACTTCCCTGGAGGTCCTCTGGTTAAGACTTTGCCTTCCAATGCAGGGGGTGTGGGTTCAATCCCTGGTCAGTGAGTTAAGATCCCACATGCCTCAGGGGCCAAAAAAACCAAAACATAAGAAACAGAAGCAATAGCATAATAAATTTAATAAAGAGGTTAAAAATGGTCCACATTAAAACAAAATCTTTTAAAACTGTAAAAAAAAAATTTTTCTTTGTATTTATTGATCAGTAATTATCTCCAGGGTGTATTATTCAATGGAAAATGCGTACAGAACAAGGAATATTGAATGCACTCTTTTGCTGGGGGAGAAGTTTCAGTTTAGGAAATATATACTCATGCCCAGAAGGTCAGGAGAAGGAAGGAGAAACCGGTAAGGTGTGGTATCCAGGAGAAGAGAGAATCGGGTGGCCATGGGCCTACAGTGGGGGCTCACCTGAGGAAGGAGTTAGTCCATCTTCTAAAGTGAAGGGAAGCAGGGAGAAGGAAGAGGGCTTCTGTTGTCACTTCAACCCCACAGATAACATTTGTTTGTGGGTTTAAGTCGCTGGAAGCTCACAGTCTGAGGGAAGAGGCAAATATAGACGTGTGAAGGCGGGTCAGGGAGTCTGAACTGGGAGCAGCTTTAAAACTGTGTTTCAGGGAGCCCAGCCTGGTGCTCTGTGACGACCTAGAGGGGTGCAATGCTGGGAAGGGAGAGAAGCTCAAGAAGGAAGGGATACATATATATATTTCTGTCTTTCATCTAAGCAGATTCCTCTCCTTCCTTCGAATTCATTTTGTTCCTCTCATTCTACCAATCAGCACCCTCCCTTTGTTCATCCCTTGAGGGTACCCTTCAGCATCTCCCTCCAAAACAGACACTCTGAGAGCCTGAACTTGGACTTGTCTCTGCATTCCCAGCTTGGCATGGGGCTGGAAAATCCAGCTCTAGTTCAGCATCCACTGGAGATATATATATATATATAAAATTATGATTGATTTGCATTGTTGTTTGGTAGAAACCAACACAAAATTGTAAAGCAATTTTCCTCCAATTAAAAAATAAATTAAAAACACTTTTTCTCAATAAACTAAACATAACTGAGTTCCATGTCAGATCCTATAGCTCCACTTTGCCACAGTTTTTAAACTCAACTAAGTCCCCTTTAATCTGTCAAACCTGGGCGAGCATTTACCTGCACACTTACACAGCACTCACTGCCAGAGGGCTGAAGAGGCCCATTTTCCAAAAGATAACCACGTGAAATCACTATTTAATTTTTGGCCCGACAAGCCCCTTCCCCTTGGTCCTTGGCCTCCATCTCTCAGTAGAATGCTGCCATCTGGCGTCCCCTCAACAAATGGACACCAAGAACGTTCCCAAAAGTGTGAATTCAGAAGTAATGGAACAAATAAGGTTGAGGACGAGCCACTTTATTACAATTGAAAAATATATTAGAAACCAGCCCATGCAGATGCAGAAATGCGTATGCATGTACTAAACTCCTCTGGAGATACAAGCGGTGGTCGCCTCCAGGAAGGGAAACAGCATGTCTCAAAACACTACCACTGTATGTTTTGTTTTATATGTTTTCAATTTTGCGACATCATAATGTATTGCTAACTGAAGACATTAAGTAAAAAGTTCAAAAAGAAAAAAATATGTTTATTAAATTTCGGTATGTTGGGACTTGCATGGTGGTCCAGTGGCTAAGACTGTGGGACCCCAAAGCAGGGGCCTGGCTTCCTTCCCTGGCCAGAGAACATGCCAAGACTAAGAGTGCGCATGCCCAAACTAAAGGTCCCATGGACGCGACTAGAGCCTGTGCAGGCAAACAAATCAGTTTTTTAAAAAAGACTGAAAATTGAGATAATTAATCAGAAAGACAAAAAACAGAATACACCACAAAGAGTAGACAGAAAGAAATAAGCTGAGAGAAATTTAAAAATTTAAAACAAGAGTCATGGTCTGATGAGGGCTGGCTTCTCACTGAAATCTCACGTGGCAGAAGGGGTGATGGATTGCCTGCCGAGTCTCTTTTAGGAGGGCACTAATGCCATCCACCTTCCAGAGGCCTCCCCTCCTGACCCCATCATTTCGAGGCTAGGATTTGAATGTATGAACTTGGGCAGATGCACACATTCAGGCCATTCAGTTCAGTTCAATTCAGACACTCAGTCGTGTCCCTGTCCATCATCAGTTCCCAGAGTTTACTCAGACTCATTTCCACTGAGTCGGTGATGCCATCCAACCATCTCATCCTCTGTCATCCCTTTCTCCTCTTGCCTTCAATCTTTCCCAGCAGCAGGGTCTTTTCAAATGAGTCAGTTCTTCACATCAGGTGGCCAAAGTATTGGAGTTTCAGCATCAGTCCTTCCAGTGAATATTCAGGACTGATTTCCTTTAGGATGGACTGGTTGGATCTCCTTGCTGTCCAAGGGACTCTCTAGAGTCTTCTCCAACACCACAGTTCAAAAGCATCAATTCTTTGGTGCTCAGCATTCAGATCATAGACTTTTACTAAAGAAAGACCTGGGAGAAGAGCTTTCCAAGCAGTAAACAGCATATGCAAAGCCCATGTCAGTAAAACAGATTAATGCTAGAAATCATATGAAACATGGTGAAAACTTTGTGAGTTTGACAGAAGCAGGGCTATCACAGTTCCACGATCAACAATTTCAAAATATTAAAATAAATGTAAATTAAAACTGTATGGCTGGACTGCCCTGGTGGCACAATGGATAAGAATCTGCTCTCCAATGCAGGGGACACCAGTTGGATCCCTGGTCTGAGAAGATTTCACACACCCTGGGGCAACTAGGCCTGAGAGCCGCAACTACTGAAGCTGGAGCACCTAGAGCCTGTGCTCTGGAATGAGAGAAATTATTGCTATGAAAAACCTGAGAACCATAGCAAAGAGCAGCCCCCGCTGACCGAAACTAGAGAAAGCCCACACACAGCAATGAAGACCCAGCACAGTCAAAAATAAATAATATATATACTTTTAATGCTTTTTGAAAAACTTCATAGTTGTGAAAGTGAAGGTCGCTCAGTCGTGCCCGACTCTTTGCAACCTGGAATTCTCCAGGCCAGAACACTGGAATGGGTAGCCTTTCCCTTCCCTAGGGGATCTTCCCAACCCCGGGATCAAACCCAGGTCTCCCTCATTGCAGGCAGATTTGTATGGTTGTCTGACTCAATGGACGTGAGTCTCAGTGAACTCCGGGAGTTGGTGATGGACAGGGAGGCCTGGCGTGCTGCGATTCATGGGGTCGCAAAGAGTCGGACACGACTGAGCGACTGATCTGATCTGATCTGATGTGACAAAGAATGGTGTACAACTGGACTGCAAAGATCCAAAAGTTTGAAACTCCAGTAGTGAAAAGACAGGGAAACCCATATTCCCATATACTACCGTGGGCAGGCCAATTAGTACAATGTGTAATGAGTAATTTCAGACATGCTCGGGCAGGCCAATTAGTACAATGTGTAATGAGTAATTCAGACACGCGTCAGTGCTAAGTCCCTTCAGTCGTGTCCGACTCTTTGAGATCCTATGGGCCAGAGACTGCCAGGCTCCTCTGTCTATGCGATTCTCCAGGCAAGAATATCAGAGTGGGTTGCCGTGCCCTCCTCCAGAGGATCTTCCTGACCCAGGGAGTGAACCTATCTCTCTTAGTCTCCTGCACTAGCAAGCAGGTTCTTTACCACTAGCACCACCTGGGAAGCCCAATTTAGCCATATGGATCCAATATTTAAAAGGATAAAAAAGACATCCTCTACCATTGCAATTTCTCTTCTGGGCCTTTTCCCCACAGATATACCCACACATGTGCACAGAGATAGTCCTTGGGATCCTGTAGCATTAATCACGACAGCAAACTGGTGGAACAAGGGACAATGCTGGTTAACTGTTGCCTGAACAACCAGATCTCCTGGCTTGGCCTGTGTTGGGTGGCTGAGACAGTGAATAACATTTTCTGACCTTAGAAGGAACCACGAGACTGAAAGAGAAAGCAGCAACTTTATAGAGCAATGACGAAGTTTATTGTGGGTGACATACACAAGCATTCCAAACTGCACTCTTTGGTGCCGAATGGGTACAGGGGAACTGAAAGGGACCAAAGCTAAAAACAGAATCTGACTGTGGGGAGAAGTAGTGTTACTGATGGCAACCAGAGGTTCTTTCTCCCCTGGGGAAGAGGGTCTCATTGACCTTTAACCATCTACACAAAAGGCACTCTTCCAGTGTTCACAGCAGTTGAAGGCCTGGCAAAATGTTGATGGGAACTTATCTGGCTGGCGTTCATTCCTTGTGAGCAGGCTAAAGTTCAGTCACCCAAAACAGGGAAGTGGTAGCATTGTGAGGCCAAGGTGGAGCTGATCAAACAGAGTCGGTGTGCAGCCACACAACCTGGTAAATGAGGCCAGTGTCCCAACAGGTGCTGGCAATGAGTAAACGCGGTCCCCTCCCAGGCCTGGCCTTAGTACTTTTGTCCCTACATCCCACCTGTCAGCACCCACTCACTCTCAACTGCCTATGTCTCAACAACAAACTCAAGGAAGATCCCGGGATTCAGGAACCACCAAGGTTCTCCCAGGGCCAGGTCTGCAAGGAGCGCACTGACACCCCATTGGCCCGTCACCATCTGTCACACGTGCACATCCACAGTAAGAGATGCTGGAAGGGCGGCCGCACTGTGGCCAGGAGAGAGGACTGGCCAAGGGGACACGTGGGCAGCCCTGCCAGCAGGTCCCTGAGGAAACAGGGCTGCATGAACGACTGTCGGGCCCAGGAGCAAGGAACCCGGGCCGCTTCCAGGAAGAGACAAGAACATGTGGGTCAGGATAGGAGAGCCTTGGCGGCACTGCCTGGCCTGTTGTGGTGACATTTTCTACTGTAAATTACCTTAAGGGAAAAGAGGGACTTTAGATGTCGTGGGGGAGGACCCGAGAAAAATCAAAACTTCCACAGCTGGTCATGGTTGTGAGACTGCAGGGCTGACTCCGGCCAAGCACGACGCAAGCCGCGGAGGAGAGCCAGGAGCTGTAGCCACGTAACCGAGACCCCACCAACCAGGACTACACCAGCCCGGAACACGGCGCCTGCGCACTGGGCCGCCCCCCCCCCCCCCCCCCGCCTCTACGCTGCGCCTGCGCATTGGGCCGCCCCGTCCCCCACGCCGCCACGCTGCGCCTGCGCACTGGGCTGACGCGGGGGCACACGTGGGCGGGGCCGAGGCTCCCGGGTCCACCGCCCGCGGACTCGGGGGGTGGAGGCCACGCTGACACCGGTGGGGCAGGACCGCGGGCAAGCGGCCTTGGAGGCCTGCGAGCTCCCCCAGGGACCGGCACTCCGCTCCACGGGTGGGGCTCAGGGCGCTGAAGGGTAAGCGGCGGGTCCCGCTGGCCCCGGGGTGCGGATGCACGTGCGCCCCACCTCCCCGGGCACTGTGCGCTTCGGCCTGGAGGACGGGGCCGATCGGGGGCCTCCGGGGCGCAGACCCGGCGCCCGGCAACTCCCGTCTCCGGGCGGCAGCGCTTGGAGGTGGCCTCAGGGTCACTGGCACTCCGGGCTCTGCTGATGTCTGGGGGGCGCAGTCTGTGTTCTGGCACGGGGGTGGACAAGACCGCCCGGGTGTCCACTCTGGGGAGCCTGGAGCCTGCCGCCTCATTCATTAAGCCGGCGTCGCCGACCGGCTCCCAGCCCGGGCGCAGAAGACCCGACAGGGCCCTGATCAGCAGGGGAGGAAAGCCCGTTGACACCTACAAGGAGGATTCGGGTTTGGTTATGCGCTTTAATTTTTGGATAGGTTTTCAGTATCTGCGGCAGTCATTTGCACGCACGGTCCTTTGGGGGGACTTTACCCTTGAAGAAACTGGCCTACAGCTCTAAATCGGATAAAGCTCGTATTTCGCGATCCGACCTGCCTGTCCCCAGCTCCTAGAAAGCTTGCCCGGGGGATGGGGCGGGACATCACTGCCGCAGCTTCACACCGAAACTCTCCTCTCTGACCCAGGACAGAGGGATGCAGCCCCACCCCACGCCCGTAGCCAACTGGGAGCCAGGTTAGCTCAGCCAAACCTCTGTTTGCCTTTGTGCAGCTACATCCTGCCGCACCACCAGCGAGTCCTCATTCCCCACCGCCTTACCTTAACAGCTGTTGTTCTAGACTCTTCTTTAAAGAGCAAAACTAAACGAAAGTTGTTTTCTTTGGTGATCCTCTGAGGTGTTGGTAGTGTCACCGAAATGTGACCCTCCCCTCCTTCGGCTGTCTTAGCTCTGGATAAGCCCCTTACCCCAAGGAATGAAACTGGCTTTTAGTCTCAGGCCTCAGGGACATGGCTGTTCCTGGCTCAGGCCCCCTCAGAGTTATGTTCTGTTTGACTGCTGTTTATGCCACCCTGAACTTGGTGTGTAACTTGAATGATTGTGCTCAGTCATGTCTGACCCTTTGCGACCCCATGGCCTGCAACCCACCAGGCTCCTCTGTCCATGGGATTTTTCCAGGCAAGAACATAGGAGTAGGTTACCATTTCCTCCTCCAGAGGATCTTCCCCACCCAGAGATCATTGAACCCCGTCTCGGGGCATTGGCAGGTGGATTTTTTACCAATGAGCCACCTGGGAGGCCCCCTGTAACTTTAATGATTATGTGTATATAATTTCACGTGTTTTCTGGTTGTCTGAAGTAGTCTTGTATTCACAGGGACAGGGGAGTAATGAATGAAGCACGTTTGATTTGGATTCAGAAGCCTGAAACTCCTCGACTTTGCCGTGTGCCAACCACGTGATCCCAGGCAAGTCCATTTACAGACATTCCTGGGCATTGGTCCTGTTGTATGGAAGTCAGTCATTATGTGGTATGTACGTGCCCCCACTGTGGGCTCAGGTAACAGGATATATTCATAGCGTGTTTAAAGTGGTGTTTTTTTAAATGGGTAGACAAATTAAGAGCAGCCTTTGCCTCAAAATGTAATATTCTGCCTGTTAACCTGATTATGTGTGTTATGGCTCTCAGACTAACATAGGACATGATGAAATTTGCTCATAAACAATAAAACAGTAAAATTTGCTCATAAACAATAAAACAGTGAGCTCAGTAAGTTAATTATCCCTAGGACATGCTCTCTGCACACAAGAGAAAAACAATAATTTCTGGACCTAGCCTGACTGTGTAGGGACAAGAAAGCTCCCCTGCCCAACCTCAAGGAGGAACTGATGATGGAAGCATCACATCTACTCAATAAAGACCAGAAAGTTCTCCGCCTTCCCACTTTTCCTTTGATTAGAAACTGTAGCCCAGTAAGTTCTCAGGGCATGTCATTTCTCGCCCTCCAGCTTATAAGCTTCACAAGTTGCGTTCTAATAAATCCCTTCTTATCTTTGGAAAAAAAAAAAAACTGATTATGTAAAAGGATTCTGTAAAACACTCTCAGAGTTGTAAGATGTTAGTTTTGCTTTTGTGTCCTTGCTAACCATCCTTGGAAATAGCTGCTTTAGAGCTTTCTCTATAAGTACTTTTCTCAGAGATCACTTAGCCGTAGGAAACTTGGGTTACAGTAACCTAAACAGGAAGCCTCTGAGTCCTGGGGGCGCGGCGGGGGCCAAGCACCCTCCATGCCTCCCAAGGCTCAGTTCTGTGTCCACTGAGTCCTACCATCATTTCCTCCACAGAAAACTCGGTCAGCATCCCCCAACATTCCCATCTCCCGGACAACCTCCACACCCCCCGGTGAATTGCTGCATCATCAGCTAGCCTTCTTCACCTGCAGGTGTTGGCTGAGCAGCTGCTGGTTTCTGGTCTTGTGTTGTGGTCAGGAAATCAGGATGAGTGGGCTGGTCCCTGCTTGCAGAGAGGCCCCTTCTCACCAGAGGGCAGGGACGCACAAAGGAACCGCAGCTTGCTCGAGAGTGGGAGGGGAGAGCACCGAGGAGCCCGGAACCCAGCTGCAGAAGCTCAGGGAGGGGGTGTGCTGTCTCTCCTCCATTCCCAGGCCTCCGGGCAGCTGCCCCCCCACAGGGGCACAGGGGCCCCTAAGGTTTGGGCCATGCTCCAAGGGCCGTGGGCATCCAGGTGTGGCTAAAGGACTGGATGCCTACTGTTCTGTCTGTCCTCCCCCACCCTGGGGGTGTCATGAGTCCACCCAAGACTGCCCCCTGCTGTCCAGGCCTGGCTTCCCCCTCCCTCCCTGGCCAGCAGTGCTGTTCTCCAGCCCTCCTCCACCACTGTCTTTTGTGTTCTGAGCACTGAGCCCCACCACTTACAGGTGAGACCAGCTCCCCGACCAGGGGCTTGCCCACAGGCACACATCCTGCTTCCCACCCAGCCAGCACTGCTGTCTTCCCTCCCCTGGGGTGTCCACTCCACCTCCCACAACTGGCAGTGAAGGTGGACAGATGGTGGACGTCCCTGAGGACAGGGGGAGCCCAGACAACCAGGCGCCTCCCTTCTCATCCTCTGAGCCTCTGGTTCCTGCCTTTGCCTCCACTGAGCAAAGGCCTCCATTTTGAGGTGCACTGAACCAAAAATAGTGGGGCAAAATCAATTTATTTTGTCAGGGGCTTTGAAAGCACATGGGCATGATTCCCTTCTCAGCAGGAATGTGTGTGTGAATGAAAGGGGATATCTGCTATGAAACTCCCAGAACGAGCTGTTTCTCTGATCTTGTATGGGTCTGCAGTCCCCAAGGGACCAGAGTTTAAACCTTTGGAAAGTAAATTACCAACGTGGGAGGAAAAATGAGACTGGGGAGAATGAACTGGATATATGTCTGTTCCCTATATGAAAGGTCCAGGGACACTGTGTACACTTGGCTTTTAAAATAGAACCAAGTCTACTGGAGCCATCCGAGAAAATTCGGCCAGGGTTCTCGCCTCGGACTGCAAACCGGCACGTCTGGATCTGGAAATACACCTCATGGGGCCAGTGGGGCCAATGTGGCCTACTGGCTTCTTTAGAGGCTTATCCAGCAGTCAACCTCAGACCGAATAACTGGTCTTGGATATAAAATAAAAGTTTTCTTCAAAAAAAAAAAAAAAAAAAAAATAGAACCAAGTCTCAGTTCCTCTTCCAGCCGGAGTTCCCCCTCGACCAAGGGGATTCCACCTTCCAGAATCATTCTGAGAAGACAAATAAAGCTTCTGATTTCACAGGAAAAATGCAGATCTGCGGGGCGGTTGGTGGGGGGGGGGGGGATTAATATTTATTGATTATTATTTATTTGGCTGCACCAGGTCTTAGTTGTGGTATGTGGGATCTAGTCCGCTGACCAGGAATCGAACCTGGGCCCCCCACATTGGGAGCGCAGAGTCTTAGCCACTGGACCATGAGGGAAGTCCCTGTGGAAAGAATTGTGGTTGAACAGATTTTGTCCCTGAACACAGGAATGTCCCACTGGCCCTGGAACCTCAGAGCCTAGCGTGTTTTTCCTGCCCCTCTCCCTCCCACCAGCTGCTCTAGTACCATCTTCCACACACGAGGAAATGAGAAAAATGCCAAACAATGGGAACCTGAGGATGACGAAGGTGGCGTACCCGCTGGGGCTGTTCGTGTGCCTGTTCATCTACGTCGCCTACATCAAGTGGCACTGGGCCTCCGCCACCCAGGCCTTTCTTGGCATCCCCGAGGCGGCCACAGGGGCCCGGAGGGGCCAGCAGGCCCGCAGTCCCCCGGGGCCGGCCGCCCATGGACCTGAGGTCTCCTACGGCATCATGTTTGACGCGGGCAGCACCGGCACCCGTGTGCACGTCTTCCAGTTCAGCCGGCAGCCTGGAGGTACTGAGCAGAAAGCCCCGACCACACCCCCTGCCCTCCATCTCACCTCAAAGCACAGCCCTTGGGGTGGACAGGACCTCCTGCCTGGGACTCCCTGGGGAGCTTGTCAACAGGGCTGGTTCTCAGGAGTCCCTGATGTCCTCACTCACACTGGCATCTGGTGACCAGCTAAGGGCAGCTGAGATCTCAGAGGGTATGGGGGTGTCCTGTCCCCTCCCAGCGTCTCCAGCGGGTTGGGTGCCTGGGACCATGACTTAGGCCAGAAATCACATAGGATGAGTTCAAGGCAGCTTGTAGCCCCAAGTTCAGGCCAGTGGGAGCTGCGAGTTCAGAAAAGTCAGGTACATGAGCAATGACACAGAGCTGCCCACTGGGGCCAGGCAGCAACAAGGAGTCGGATGGCCATGGCTTCAATGAAAGGGGAACTGGCCATCGCCCGTGGGCCTGCTTCCCAGGTGGGGGCTGGGGAGGGATGAGGGTGGAGCTGGGCGTCTTCACCCCTTGGCTTCTCCCATGGGGAGACAGTGTTGCCCAGTCTCCCCCCCCAGCCCTTGGGGAGTCAGTTCCCACATCTGGGGGTCCCTCTTCTCTGCTTCTCTGCTGACCCTTCTGCGTGTTTAGCTGAGCTGGAGGCACCGGGCGCCTTCAGGAGGCCCATCCAAGGCTCCTATGGCACATTCTCCCACTTTTCATCTGCTTTATTTTTAAACTTGTTAACAATAGTTAAATGTTTATATGCTGGACTTTGCCTACCTCCAGAATTGATTTGAAGCTAAGTTTAAGGCAACACATGTCAGCGGATAACCCTTTAGTAGCCATGTTCCTGTGTAGCTTCTCTGGAGAGATGTCCTTACAAAAAGTTTGTCCCTGACCTTTCCTCGTGTCTGTATTTTGACAACATTGCTCTGCCTCAGTGTGCCTGGGAATACTCTCCCCTGGTGTAAGCACGTGAGCCGAGGCCCCGAATAATTTAAGACACTGAATTTTTTAAAAAGAAGAATGAAACATTCTTTAGAACCTCTAATGTGTCCATGCTAGAATCAAGAAAATTATTTTACATTTATAGTTTAAAATCATTTGCCCTGCTCCTCTGCTTGTTGAATCAGCAAGAATTAACTGTGTTAAACTTTAACCACTTTAAATGGATAGGCTTTTAGTATGTAAATTATATGTCAGAAAAGTTGATTTGGGGGATTCCTTGGCTGTCCGGTGGTTAAGCACGCATTGGACTCCATGCTTCCAAGACAGGGGTTCAGTCCCTGGTTGGGGAACTAAGATCCTACATGCCTCATAGTGTGGCCTAAGTAAATAAATAAGGTTCATTTATTTTTTAAGAGGAAAAGTTCTAGCCAAAACATTAAGTATGATATTCCTCATTTAGCCAGACTAAAGAGGCAGAGTTTAGACAAGAAACAGAGAAGGTCTGTTTTCAGATGTCTGCCTTAAAAGTGTGGCTTATCATAGTTGTAGAGATTCCTGTATTTGTGTTTATATTCACACTTGTGCCTTGTATAAAATATGATTTTCCCTTAGAAACTCCCACCTTGACCCATGAAACCTTCAAAGCACTGAAGCCAGGTCTTTCTGCTTATGCTGATGACGTTGAAAAGGTAACAGTTTTCTCTCATGTCTGTTTGCTCATCAAGTTTGTCTTCTGTGGCCTTATTAAAGTGACTCCCTTCCTCTCGGATGCAATGTGGTCCTCCCAGGGCAGCATCTCTGCTGTGCTGGCCTGGGATGCTCCACAGCATAGGGGTCTATGGAGGACACTAGTACCCATGGGAGGCCCCCCTATATATACCACACCATATACACCACACATGTGTACACAACCACATACATATCACACACACACACACACACACACACACACCATATACACACACCACACATGTATACACACACACGACACCATACATACATCACACCATATATACAGCCGCACACACCATACATATATACACATACACATAACCACACACTACCCCACACGTGTATTTACACAGACATACACACACACACAACCACACACTACCCCACACGTGTATATACACACACCACACACGTATACATACATGCATACGACACCACACATACATCACACCATATATACAGCCACACACACCATACATATAAACACATACACATAACCACACACTACCCCACACGTGTATACACACACCACATACACACACCACAAATGTATACATACACACACATAACAACACCATACATACACCACATCATATATACAGCCACACACACCATACATATATACATATATACACATATACACAACCACACACCACCCCACACATGTATATACACAGACACACACCACACACACATGCACAATGGTCCCTGGTCCAGTCACGCACGCACACACACACACACACACCACACATACATAGCCCTGGTCCAGTCACACGCACATACACACACACAGCCCTGGTCCAGTCATGCACACACACAGACACACACACACACACACACACACACACACACACACACACACACGGCCCTGGTCCAGTCATGCACGCACACAGACACACAGACACACACGGGCCCTGGTCTAGTCACGCACACACACACACACACACACACACACACACACACACACACACGGGCCTGGTCCAGTGTGTGGTGCTCAGCATACTAGCAGGTGCAGGTGAATCTTTGGTGTCGCTCTTCGTGGGTTTTAGGGCCATAAGGGACCCTAGAATTCTCTCATGGTGTGCTGAGGCCTTGTAGCTCACCTGACACTCCCCGAGGTGGCCGGGCCAGGTGTGTAGAACCCCGGTCCACTCTGCTGCCACAGGTCTGCCCCATGCCCCTGCCAGCACCACTTGAGTCACTGTTTCTGCCAATTTGTAAAATTAGGAAAAAAATACATTTACAGATGTATAAAACCTAAAGGGTGGGGAGCAACAGTGACCATGCTGCGAGTGGACCAACCCTGCTTTACCCACCATGTCCACAGAGCGCCCCGGGGATCCAGGAGCTCCTGGACGTGGCCAAACAGGACATCCCCTTTGACTTCTGGAAGGCCACCCCCTTGGTCCTCAAGGCCACAGCTGGTCTGCGTCTGTTGCCAGGAGAAAAGGCTCAGAAGTTGCTGCGGAAGGTGAGTGCCTCCATTTCCCCCAAGGGTTGGCTGATGATAACTGAGACTGTGGAGCATCCATCCACGTCCGAGCAGGCCCCTGGAGAAGATCTCACAGGAAGGAAACATGTCAACATGTTCGCAGTGTCACCTTAGGTGGAGGGCTTGTGGATGAATCTCCCTTCCTCAAGATGTTTAAAGCCATTCATGTTTTCTAGAATGAACCTGTTTTATAAAAAGACCAAATTTGTGTGAAAAATAATATGTTTGAAGGGCTTCCTTCCATCCAAGGACTTGCTGTGTGTCTGAGGCAGTGGGACCTGAATTCTTGAAATTTCGGCTCAAGCTGGTCACCCTTGCAGGAAGCACAGGTCCCTCTCTCGGTCTGATGCTCAGATGGGACGGCTCAGGTCATTGGCCTGTGCCCAGGCGCTACACCTCCTGAAGGTGGCCCTGGAGCCTGTCTCTGGCAGGTGCTTGTAGGAGTCTTAACTATCAGGAATCAGGGAAAGTTCTCAGCAAAATGGTCCTGCTCTGAGCTCTTCCTGCACCTGCCAGCTGCTAAATGGCATTGTTGCAGGCCTGTGAAGGTCCCTTTATAGAAACTACCTACATGCGCTCAAGTCAGATTGTGGGACACAAGTGCAGACGTACTGAGGTTTCTGTGTATCTATCATGGCTAAAACATGGAGAAGGAGCCAGCTGCTCCCAGCCTCCACCTC
The DNA here is from genome assembly GCA_935064755.1 of Tragelaphus eurycerus. Lineage (NCBI taxonomy): Eukaryota > Metazoa > Chordata > Mammalia > Artiodactyla > Bovidae > Tragelaphus > Tragelaphus eurycerus. Next base: position 107,047 of record CAKXYN010000446.1, on the reverse strand, counting down.
CCCTGTGCCAGGCCATCCCCTGGGCACGTGCCCACCAGTCTGCGTGGGGGTCCAGAGCTGGGATCTGCCCCATGGGGCTTCCTGCCCTTCCTGTCCTGTCCTAACGCAGGGCAGTGACTAGAGACTAGGAGTTTAGATTCTTAAGGTTAAAGACGTGTCTCTCTTTTCATTTAGGTGAAAGAAGTGTTTGAGGCGTCGCCATTCCTCGTGGGGGACGACTGTGTTTCCATCATGAATGGGACTGATGAGGGTAATTACCGAAAGTGCCGCGAGGCCATCCCTCAAGGCAGGCTGCATGCAGCACTGCCGTCAGCAACTCGCTGAAGCTTTCCCTGCCCGGAGGCACAGACACCAAAGTGACAGCCCTGCCCCACCCACCGCCCACAGTCTGACCGTCTCAGAGCCACCTTCTTGGGGCCAGTGTTAGATTCTCCTCGTGACTGGCTGCCAGCCTGGCACAGATCACAGTCCTGAAAACAAATGCTCTCCTCTAAGAACATTTAGCGGGGAAGGCAATGGCACCCCACCCCAGTCTTTCCTGTCCCTGCGGGATCCTGGTGGCTCCGTCCTGGGGTCGCTGTCGGACACGACTGGCGACTCCCTTTCCCTTTTCACTTTCATGCTGGAGAGGAGATGGCAACCCACTCCGGTATTCTTGCCTGGGATCCCAGGGACGGGGAGCCTGGTGAGCTTCCGTCTATGGGGTCGCACAGAGTCGGACACGACTGACCCCGCGCAGCAAGAAATTTAGAGAGAATTCCCAGTTGCTGTGTGAGTACATTGCTGTTGCCTTAATTCCAAGAGCATCGCTTAATAAGGTTCCTTACCAGCCCCAACTCTAAATGTGACCTTAAGAGTTTGTGTGGGTGGAAGGAAAGAACATTTGGTTCTCGTCCCTCCCCTTCTGAAAAGAGGCAGTCGATAAAGACTGGGAGTGCAGGATAGGACATTTGGCCAAGCATTCCGGCTTTTAGTGTGGTGTCTTCTAGAGCAGTCTGCCAGAAGCCACTGTTGGCTCTGAGTGATGCCCGTTCCTGTAGCCGATCCAGAGGCTGAGAGTAGTGGGGAAGTGGCCCCTGAAATCCGAAAGTCGCCATGAGCCCCCGGTGCTGTAATTACAGCCTCTCAGGTGATTCAGATGCCCTTTGTGACCCTGTCCTGCAGGTGTTTCTGCGTGGATCACCGTGAACTTCTTAACAGGTGGGTTCCCTTCATCATAGAGCCCACTGTTCACAGACCTTGGTCTTAAGACCAGGAGACTCATTTCTGCTCTTTAAAATAACCCCCCAGGGTTTTGCAGTGTTACCCCAACATGTGGTGGGCCCCAAGTTTGTGAATGCAGGTACTAGGGGTGGCTGTGGCCTGCAGCAGCACCATCCTCATTCCTGAGAGAAGCCTGAGTCACCCCAGTCAGTGCTGAATGTGAGGCAAGTGCTTATTGCCTTATAATTGAAGTTCTGCTGGAGGAAGACCAGGGACCAGGAACATAGGTCCTTGGAATCAGGAGTCATTTTTCTCAGATGACTCTCCGGATGTGGGTTTTTGTCCCTCTGTTATAATTATGGACCAGCCCAGAATGTCTGACACTGGACGAGAGGGAAGTTGCCTGCAGGTTCTGCCACCCGGGAGTGGAGAGCCATGCCAGGGGGCGAGGTCCAGAGCCCAGGTAAAGCTCAGATGAAGGCCCTGCCCGGGAGCTGCTCTTCGTGCACTCCCCCAAACATGTGGAGATTTTTAGGGGCTGCACCCTCTGCTGTCTTGTTCTTCTTTCCATGGAAGGGCCTAGCTTCTGACCTCTCCCTTTGTTGTTGTTATTGTTCTGTTTAACTGTCATTGCCATGTGGATTTTACTTCCGGTGCTGCAGGCAGCCTGAAGACCCCCAGGAGGGGCAGCGTGGGCATGCTGGACCTAGGCGGGGGATCGACCCAGATCACCTTCCTCCCAAGACTCGAGGTAACCAGCTCCTACCCCCAAGGCCGCCTGCCCTGTTGGGGAGCTGCAGCCCCCTGGAGGCCTGTGAGCTCAGCTTCCCTCCTGAGGGTCATCACACACAGTGAATCCTGCTTAGTTTGATTTTAACTCTGCCTAGAAAACCTAGGAATTTGCTCTTTGCTGGGGTAATAAACTATTAGCAGATACTACCTGGAGCCCTTTGGGCAGAGAGGGTGGGGTGGGTTCCTCCCTGCCCTCCAAGGGCTTCCAGGGAGGGGCCATCAGTCTGACTCACGTGGGACAGGGTCACAGTCCTTTTTAGGATGGACACATCTCCAGTTAAGATTGCATGGTGTTTTTAAAAAGTACTTTCCTTATCCATCACTTTTCAATTTTTTTTTTTTTTTTTTAGTTTTAATGGAAGAGCCTTAAGTATACTCAGAACTGTTCTGGTTGGGCCATACTTCTCAGAATGGATAAATATTACTCAAAAAGAGGGGAGACACGGGACTTCCCTAGCAGTCCAGTGGTTAAGACTCCATGCTTCCACTGCAGGCGACGAGGGTTCCATCCCTGGTCAGGGAGCTGAGATCCCATGTACCATGCAGCGCACCCCCGCCCCCAACCCCCCCAAAAAGGAAAAATCCAAGTGCTTCATTGCTTGGTCTAAGCTGTTTCATGGCTTGTGATTTGATGAAAAGCTAATTGAATACATCTGCGCATATCCCTGTTCTTTCAAATGAATTGAGAGAGGTAGGGGACGGTTTTCTAGAAAGGCCAGCAGGAAAGGAGCACTAATCCTGTGTTCTTCCCAGGGCACCCTTCAAACCTCACCACCCAGCTTCCTCACATCCCTCCAGGTGTTTAACAGGACCTACAGGCTCTACTCTTACAGGTGCGTCCTCAGGACTAAGGGTGGACAGGGGCTCAGCTTACCACTTCAGGCCTCCCCTGGGGAATGACCAGAGCACTGACCACAGACTCAGTCCCCGGACCCTGCCATGGACCCCCCTGCGGTCTCCCCCTCCCCCCTCCTCTTCCCTTTTCCTCCTTTTAAAATTCTGCAGTATTTCTTCCTTTGTATGTATTCTGTTCTGCTTTGGAAAAGGCTTTTGGGGAAGTGGGGAAGAGCCTGTGGATTGTGCAGGGGTTTTCTGGGTCATCTTCTTGCCACTGACACCTTCTCCACAAGGCCTGTCTGCACCATGAAGGTGGAGTCCTGCCTGTCACTCTCTGCAGTGTCCACAGCTCCTGGTTGAGCTCCTGGGAGAAGCAGGAGGCTGCTGCCCCGCCCAGCCCCCGCCCCCTTGGGTCCAGTGGGCACACCCACTGGACGTGTGCAAGGCAGCACCTGGGCCTCCGGGCAGCCTCTCCTCACCAGGGCACTCTCTCCACAGCTACCTGGGGCTTGGCTTGATGTCGGCGAGACTGGCGGTCCTGGGAGGCGAGGAGGGGAAGCCTGGTGAGTGGGGTGCAGTGTCCAGAGCCCTTCTGGCCAGCAGGATTTGGGAGCCTCCGAGAGTGTGCCCATAGACCTTGTTGGGGGCCCCTGAGGACATCCCCAGTTGCTTTTTAAAGAAAGATGGCTAGTGAAGTGGTTTCTGAATCACTAAGGGAGAGTGTCTTAGGAACATAAGAAACAGACAGCATCAGCATCCGCTTGTTTATAAGGATTTACCATAGGGTGGCTCCTGAGAACATGCTCTGCGTTCTCCTGCACTGGAGGGAACTTGGAACGGACTTGACCTCCTTCTAGGTGTGGCGTCTGGGGACAAAGCCTGTGTCTGCTCCCAGGCCCTCTCCATGCCGTCCCATCCTGATGCACTTGGCTCAGACAAGCCAGACATTGCCAGCAGGCACTTGAGCTCCTGGGATATTTAGGGAACCGTGTACCCAAGGCGGGCCGGGGCCCTGCTCTGAGGCCATCTCAGCCTGTCCCCCCAGAGGCCTTGGTCAGACATGCACAAGCCCACACGTATTCCCCTGGGATCCTCTTCCACACACATCCCGCTTCAGCTCCTTTATTTCAGATCCTGCTGTTTAAACTTCTAACATTGTCCCCTTTGTTGCAAACCAAAACCATGTCCGTGTCTCACAAACACCTGCAGCCTTGTTCTGGTCTAGAAAACATCCGTTAGTCAGCGGAGGACGGCAGGCACCCACTGGTCCGTCTGCACCAGCCTCGGGGTCCTGTCCCTTCTGCACCACCCCTCTTCAGAGCAGCAGGGGAGCCATGTTTCTCCCCAAAGTGTGATGGCTTGTGACCTGTCATCACTCAGCAGACCACACACCAGACTGAGCAGTTGCTGACAACAGTCTTTTTTATCTCCTGCCTTCTCAGGCAGTGGCACCCCTGCTGGGGTCCCTGGGGTCCAATGGGGGTTGTTTCCGCTGGTGTGGGAGGGCCCAGACCAGAATCAGCCAAGGATGGGGGCGCGCTCAGTGGGAGGCCAGCAGGTGTGTCTCCGAGGGCTGGGGCCCTGGAGGCCAGCCACCACACTTCCTCTGCTGGTCGTGGGCCCAGTGGCACAGGCTCCTGGTGAGCAGGCACCCGCCATGGCTCCTGGCCCCACACCCAGCTCCATCACCTGGAACCCCGAGCCCCTCCTTGGCGGTGAGCTGGGAGTGGCTCTGCTGGGGTTTCTGCCCCCCTGCCACTGACCTAGGGTGCTCCCAGAGGTTCAGCCTCACGGCAGGAAGGAAGTATGTTCCCTTGACCCTCTGAGGCCCTCAGTGCCGTGGGTCGCCCTCCGTGGGACTCGTCTTGGCTCCGCTGCAGCCAGTGCTCTTCACCTCCTCTCTTCTTTCAGCTGAGGATGGACAGGAGCTGGTCAGCCCCTGTCTGTCTGCTGGTTTCAGAGGAGAGTGGGAGCATGCTGAAGTGACGTACAGGATTGCAGGACAGGAGGCAGGTATGGCATGGAGGCGGGCGGCTTGGGAGGGTCGATGGCAGCCCCTTACCCCCCAGCACCTGAGAGAAGCAGGGGGCCTGTCCAGCCTCCTTCACAGACTGTCCTGTACTTGCCTGTGAGATAAGACTCAGCTCTGGAGCTCCTGCCTCCCGCAGGCTCCCTGCATAGGCCTCCCTGTCTGCTGCCAGATGCTCCTCCAGAGGCCAGGTTTCCCAGCAGGCCTCCAGTGAGGAAGGGCCTGGACATCTCCCGGCCTCAAGCTGACAGCCAGGCCTGGCTGTGGACCATGCCACCCCGGCCCATGCTCCAGCAAGGACGAGAGAGGCCAAGGAGCCCCCGGCCTGTCTCACCACAGCGCTCACTGCTCTGTGCTCTTGAGTTTCTTCTGAAAGGGTTACTGAGAAAGGGTTACTGAGATACTATGTCCAACCTGGACATGCCACTGATGGGACTGTTTCCACAGACAGCACTTCTGACCTCAAATGTGGGGTATTCCCCTCACCATCCAGCTTTCTGCCACCAGTGGGTATCCTGTGATTCAGCTCAGTTCTGACACTGACTTACAGAGTCAGGGCAGAGACCCTGAGCCGCCCTCCTCAGACACCCCTTGCAAGTGCTGGGCCCCCATTCCTCTGACTGACCTGTTACAAATCAGGGGTTCCCACAACCTCATCCTCAAATCCAGTAATTTGCTGGGAGGGATCACAGAACTCTGGGAAACACGTTCCTGTCACTGGTTCCTTCTAAAGGACACAGCTGGGAAACAGATGGGAGAGAAGCACAAGGCAGGCGTGTGGGGAGGGTGCCTGGAGCCCTCCACCTAAGGGTATTCCCCCACACACACACCTCTCCAACCCAGAAGTTCTTTGAGCCCCTTCGTGAAGGCATTTCACGAGGCTTCTCGCAGAGGGACTGATCAACTCATTGGCCGGTGGGGACTGACTCAGTCCCCAGCCCTCTGCCCATGCCCTCCAGGGGGGCACTGAACGTCCTCTAACCACCAGCCCCCATCCTGAAGCCCTCGAGGGTCCCACTGGGAGTTACCTCATTAGCACAAAATTAGGGCTTATTGAGAATAACAGGACACCTCTCTCACCCTCACCACTCAGGGCCTTACAAGTCTTTACAAGCTCTGTGTCAGGGACCAAGGATGGAGACCAAATTCCTATTTTTTATTATCCAGCAATAAACAGGAAGGGACTGGGAAGGGGGGTCGTGGTTTAAGGACAAGCAGGGAAGGCCTCATAGCATGAAGAGACGAGACGTGACGAAGTGGACAATGAGCTCCAAGCTGAGGGGGCAGCTCACCAAAGGCCCTGAGCTGGCTGCTGCATTTAAGGAGCAAGGAGGAGGCAGTGTGAGGGTCAGAGCAGGGAGAGGGCAGAGGGACAGGAGGAGAAGGAGGCAGTGTGAGGGTCAGAGCAGGGAGATGGCAGGGGGACAGGAGGAGCAAGGAGGAGGTGTGAGGGTCAGAGCAGGGAGAGGGCAGGGAAATGAGACCCAAAAGGCGAGGGGGAGGCTTCTGGGGCCACGGGGAAGCCGGACGGAGCTGCTGTCAGATGTGCAGCAGGGCTGGGACAAGATCAGAAATGGGTCTGGGCATGGGCTGTGGGCCATCCATGTCCACTAACTCAGTCTGTGTTTGTCGCACTTTTGAGCAAGTGTCGAGACCAATCTCATGAACTTGGCAAGCTGCCTCTGAGGCCCAGCCCCCTCCTCTGTGACAGGAGGGGGTGCAGGCCCCACCCAGGTGGCTGGTTAGATGGGTGAGACGCTGCACGCTCAAGCTGAGCCCGGGGCAGGCAGGGCGAGCGTGGGGTGGACCCACTGGACTGTGTCAGGGCAGCACCAGGAGCCCAGCCTGAGGCTGCTGGCCTTCAGGATCAGGGTCACCCTCTAGCCACCTTTGTGCTCGCAGTTTCTCCCCTTGACCTGGCCACAGCGTGTGGCCCCCGAAAGGTTGCTGGTGAGCACCCCCAGGTTGTGGCCACCTTGGACTGTGTGGTCAGGCGCCCAGAGCCCCCTGACTGCTGAGTCTGCTTTCCCTTCACCCCAGCGGGGAGCCTCTACCAGCTGTGCGCCCACCGAGTGTCCAAGATCCTCCGAAACAAAGTGCACAGGACGGAGGAAGTGAAGGACGTGGAATTCTATGCCTTTTCCTACTATTACGACCTTGCCGCAAACGTGGGCCTCATAGGTAAGAGTGGGGCCGGGTTTGTTATGTGGGGGCCTGGGGTGTGGGACCTCCAGCAGAGGGCCCGCCAGTCACATCAGGGTGTTGGGAGGGCAGGGACCTGTCGTGAATAGAGAGTACTAGGCCCCTTTTATAAATAATTCAGTTCTCTGAGCCGCTTAATGCAGGAAGGCTTCCTGGCTGTTGGTTCATTCTCTTCTCACCTGTTGTGATTCTCAAACCCTCAGCTGCTGGCACCCAGGCTGGCACCCAGTCCTCAGACCACCCTCAGGAGCTTATGTGTGTCACCCTGACCCCTTCCCAACCCGCGAGTGCCATCAGGGCAGAAGACGGCATTAGGAGTCTGGGACCGGTGCTTGTCAGACCCGCTAGAAAGTCTCGAGAGGGTCATGAGGTCACTTCACTGGGTCAGGACTGGAAATGTCTTTTGATGAGATAGATTAAGGGTGTCAGAACTTTGTCCATGGCGGGGATCAAACATTAGTGTGCATAGAAAATCGCCCTGGAGAGACAGAGGCCAGCAGGTTGGCTGTGCTGCCGAGTCTTTGGTGGATGACGGCCAGCAGAACGAGGCTGGGATGGGGGAAGGTGACCCTCACCTGGGCCCAGGTCCCTCTCTCTCGGGCATCCGAGCAGCTGCCCTGCCTGCGGGCTCCCCTCAGTGGAGCTAGGGCAACTTGTTCTTATTCTCCAATGCCCAGACATGCAGCCGTCCACCTCTGGACCTCTCCCCCCAGGGTGCGTGGGCCCCGGGGCCTCAGTGCCATCTCTGCTCCGCAGCCCTGGTGCCAACGGAGCACTTGGTCTCATCCACAGATGCAGAGAAGGGAGGCAGCCTTGTCGTTGAAGACTTTGAGATAGCGGCCAAGTATGGTGAGTGGCCTGGAGGCAGGACACCATCCCGGGCTCAAGGCAGGCCCTGGCCCCGGAATTTCTCTTCAGCTCCTGCCTGTCGCCCAGACAAGCCTTCAGGGGTGTGAGCATGTGAGGGGCCACTGAGCCAGCTGGACCCCAGCCCACCATGCCTTGTGTGGCCTGAGTGGTGGGGGCGAGGGTTTTAGTCCTGGGGTGTGAGGCGTGGACTCCCCTGATTTCACTTTTTCTGACTCTGTTTGGCTAGGGTAACCTCAAGCCCCCAAAGTGTCCCAGCAGATTCACAGTTGCCAGGGACCCCTGCACAGCAGTGCCCAGAGAGGGGGACCAAGATCCGTCCCCCTGGGGTGTGGCCAGGGGCGGGTTGCCCACCCTTCCCTCCTCACTCCCCACCGGCAGCTGTGCAGGCCGCTTGTAGCAGTTCCGCCCTGAGTCCCTTTCCCAGTTGCAGGTCCAAGGAGTTAAATTCTGTATTTCTCCATCGAACGACCTCCTTCCCCTCTCCCTGCCCCCAGAAAGGCTTCTTTACCATCGTTCTCCTCACTTCTGGGTTTGTCTCCTGGACACCCAGCGGGAGAAGGCTCTGAGCAGAGGCTGTGGGTGGTTTGTCTGTCCTCCTCTTGAAGAGGGGTGGGTTGCTCTCTCTCACTAGCTTTAAGGGCGTTTCCAGTCCTCAGGAGGCTGGGGTCCACACCCAGGAGAGGTGGCTGGGGTCACCGGGTGGAGACAGAGCCGGGGTGGGTGGTGGGCCCTGGGTTGACCTCAAGTCCCTGCCGGTGCTGGGCTCTGACCAGCAGGGAGGCCCTGGGTGGCACAGGGCCTAGGGAGTGGTGCCTCGCATGGTGGAGCTGGGTGGCCTGGGCCCAAGCCCCCACCCAGGAGCCGTGTCCCCCACAGTGTGCCGGACAGCAGAGACCCGGCCGCCACCCAGCCCCTTCCTGTGCCTGGACCTCACCTACGTCAGTTTGCTGCTCCAGGAGCTCGGCTTCCCCGGGGACAAAGTGCTGAAGGTAGGGACCCTGGGGTGCCCCCTCCCTGCCCCTCTAGAGCACGTGCACGCTTTGCCCACACATGTGCTCCTCTCCCTGCTTGTCTCTTCAAGCTGGCCCGGAAGATCGACAATGTGGAGACCAGCTGGGCTCTGGGCGCCACTTTTCATTACATCGACTCCCTAAGCAGACACAAGAGCCCTGCCTCGTAGCCGCTGAGTTGCCGGCCATCCCGCAGAAGCCCAGGCTCTGCGAGAGCAGGCCCCTTTGGGAGCCCCGACTTGCAGGATGGGGGCCACAGCACCAGCCGGGACCCTCCTCCCCACGGCCGCATACACCAGCCCCTGGGTGCGCTGGAACACAGCCCAGGCTTTGGCTCCAGGTGGACGGTGTCCAGATGGGGCAGGGGTCACAGGCTGAGGCCAGGGCGGCCCCGCTGCCATCCACACTGTCCCGTCTCAGGCCTGGGGTGGCTGTGACATGCATCCTATGACTGGAGTCTTGTTCTGTGCTGCTCTCCAGTGGGCGTCCCCCCGGGCCAGTGGGCCTGGCGTCCCCAGAGGTGTGGACTGTGACGTCATCCGGAAGCCGCGTCCTCAGGGGGCTCAGGCTCAGCTGCCGGGTTGGCACTGAGCATGGGGCAGGGGGGCTGGAGGGGAAGCTTCTCCATGGCCCACCTGCCCAGGCTCCTCGAGGGTCCAATGTGAGTGTGCGCTGCTGTGAAAAGTGTGTCTGTGTCTGTGTGGTGCCAAGCACCCACGCAGAAGCTGTGTCCTGTGCCGTGTGCGTGTGTGTGTCTGAATGTGAGAGTGCACTGCTGTGAAGAGTGTGTGTGTCTGTGTGTGACATCTGTGTGGTGCCAAGCACCCACGCAGAAGCTGTGTCCTGCGCCGCGTGTGTGTGTGTGTCTGAATGTGAGAGTGCACTGCTGTGAAGAGTGTGTGTGTGTCTGTGTGTGACATCTGTGTGATGCCAAGCACCCACGCAGAAGCTGTGTCCTGCGCCGCGTGTGTGTGACATCTGTGTGGTGCCAAGCGCTCGCGCAGAATCTGTGCCCTAAGCCGTGCGTGTGTGTGAGTGACGTCTGTGTGGTGCCGAGTGCTCACACAGAAGCTCTGTGCTAAGCCCACTGGATGTATCGCTGCCTGAGCCGTTGGCCGCTGAGCAGTGTCCACCCGGCCACAGCCCTGGATCCACCCTCTGGCGCCCCATCCCCCACGGGCTCACGGGGTGCTGGCTGAGCTGAGCACGGCTCCGTGGGCCCCAGGCCCACAGCTGCTCCTGTGGTGAATGTACAGTTCTCCAAATAAGCTGAACCTCATGTGTTCCACTTGAAATAAAGGGTTTTCCAGGGTTTCCGCTCCTCTGATTCCTCTTGGTGAGCATCAGCACTGTCCCTCCACCCCCAGCACCCACGTTGAGCACCTGACGTTCCCGTTCACCGAAGTTAAGACAAAAACCTGCCCCCGTGGTTGATGCATGATGGCAGGATTAAAGTTCTGTCAGTGCCTCTTGGGGAGACAGCAGCAGCAGGACACACAGAGGCCCCGCTGGGCACTCCTGGTGTCCCCTGTCTGGGGTAGGCCTGTGGAGGTCCAGGCTTTTCTGGGGTCCAGCAGAGCAGAGCCCCCTCTGGACTGTGACATATATGGGCTCATCACTTCCAGGGCTGAGTGGTCTGGAGCGGGCACTGACCTCTAACTACAGTGTGTCTGGTGAGGATCTGGTTTTAATCAAGGACCAGCAGAAGGGGGTCACAGCCCAGACAAAGACCAGACCAACCCCTCCTAGGGCTGTAGGGGTCCAGAGTGGCATGACTGCTGCATAAGCCCACATGTCAGGCATGCAGGGACAGAGCCCTGACCACTGAGTGGGAAGGACCAGGAGAGAGACAGGTGTGAAACCTGAGAAGACCTGAGACTGCAGGACAGACACGGGGAGTCTGCACCCTCCCCTGGGGGCCTTACTAGGTGGGGGGTCACCACATCCCCAACTCCAGAGGGCTGGGGGCAGGCCATCCGGACACAGACGCTGAAAACTGGAGCCAACTGCCCTCTGCCCAGTGGGTTCCCTAAAGTATCAACCTTGAGGTGGGGGACAGAGGTCTGCATATGGACATGGCAGGAAAAGACAGCAGGGAGATGCTTTCCCCAGACAAAAAGCCACCTCGGGACTGAAGCCTGAGGATCTGCTTGACAAGGAAATGAAAACCTGCTCCCCCGATCCTGCACCCCCACCTTGGTGGGCCTCCCGGCCCCTTCCTTCCACGATAACTAGCAACTTAGCTACTGCGCAGACTCCGGAGGCCGGGGATCAAAAATGCACGAAGGCTAAAGTGAAAATTGATTTGGTCCATTTATAGGTCTGTGATCTCATGTCTGAAAAAGTAAACAACTGGCTGTCTCCCAAGAGAGTCCCAAATAAGTCATGGAACGTTTTTGAGCTGAGCAGACTATGCAAGTCCTTCACTGTCTTTGTGATAATAAAGCAGGCTCTTGCTTTTTCAAAAATAGCCACAGTGCACATCCCAGCACGTCTCGGGTGATGCACACAGGTAAGAGGTTCCCACCCACGTGTCCTGCCCCGCGGGTCCCACGCCCACCTTCCCGCGCTCAGAGTAGCCACCCCCTCTGCATGACAAGACCCCGTGGCATCCAGCTTGCACTCCCGCACATGTGCGTGAACCAGCCTGACACTGCAGACCCAACGGCAGCAACATGCGAATGTGCTTAGTTTTAGGGTGCTTCTCAGAAGTGTATTTTAATAGGGAGTTTAAAATCTAAGATAAATTGCTGCTAAAATTGAATGGTGGTGGAGAGACTTGGATTGACAGAAATTAGAAAAAAAAATGGAATTAAGCTGAATCTTTCTCCCTAACATGAAATGTACCCTCTGAATACTCAGAATCATTCCACTTCCCCTTCATCCTCACAGGGTTAAACATCGAGAAAATAGGAAATATGCCCTGAGCTCTGTGGTCTTAGGTGGCTCACTGAGGGGCTGACCTCTGGGGTCAGGTTCTGAGAGGCTGTTGTGTGGAGTTGGGAATCTATCTTCTCCACCATCCTGAAGAGCTGGGACGAGTCTTGAGAGAGAGAAACGGACTGGTTGAAGGGGCAGCCATGCCAATCCAGAGAATGCCTCGAGTGACAAGCACCCATGAAGATCAGGGCCCTGTTGGGAGCCAAGTCCTTTAAGAAGCTACACTCTCCAGAAGACAGTTCTGAGAACCCCTAGAAGAGCTCTGGGAAGGACCTCATTCAAAATGCTCCCAAGGGCTTGCCTAGTGCTGTTTCCCCACCTCACGTAGGAAGGGGTTCCCCAGCCAAGACAGTCTTGAACTGTTCTTTTCCTAATTGAGGTTCAGTTGATGTATAACTGGATTAGCTTCCCTCTATGACATAATGTATATGTTGTGGGATGATCACAGTAAGTCAAGTTAACATACATAACATACATAAGTCTAGTTAACATAACAGTCACCATATACAGTTACAGAATACTTTTTCTTGTGATACCTATCCTCTTCAGTTAGTTCAGTTCAGTCGCTCAGTCGTGTCCAACTCTGTGACCCCATGAATCGCAGCACACCAGGCCTCCCTGTCCATAACCAACTCCCAGAGTTCACCCAAACTCGCATGCATGGAGTTGGTGATGCCATCCAGCCATTTCATCCTCTGTCGTCCCCTTCTCCTCCTGCCCCCAATCCCTCCCAGCATCAGGGTCTTTTCCAATGAGTCAACTCTTCACATGAAGTGGCCAAAGTACTGGAGTTTCAGCCTCAGCATCAGTCCTTCCAATGAACACCCAGGACTGGTCTCCTTTAGAATGGACTGGTTGGATCTGCTTGCAGTCCAAGGGACTCTCAAGAGTCTTCTCCAACACCACAATTCAAAAGCATCAATTCTTCGGCGCTCAGCTTTCTTCTTAGCAGCTATCAAACAAGCAATGTGGTATTGTTAACTATGGTCACCATTCTGTATACTACATCCCCAGGACTTTTATAACTGGAAATCTACCTACTGATCTATTTCGTGGCCCCCCACCACTCCCGACTTCTGGAAACCAGCAGTCTGATGTCTGTTTTGATGACCTCTGTTTTTTAGATTCCACATGTGTGGATACCTCAGTTGGTAAAGAATCTGCCTGTAATGCAGGAGACCCTGGTTCGGTTCCTGGGTCAGGAAGATCCCCTGGAGAAGGGATAGGCTACCCACTCCAGTATTCTTGGGCTTCCTTTGGGGCTCAGCTGGTAAAGAATTGGCCTGCAATGTGGGAGACCTGGACTCGATCCCTGCGTTGGGAAGATCCCCCGGAGAAGGGAAAGGCTACCCACTCCAGTATTCTGGCTTGAAGGATTCCAGGGACTGTATAGTCCAAGGGGTCGCAAAGAATCAGACACAGCTGAGCGACCTTCATTTTGTGTAATCATACAGTACTTGTCTTTCTCTGTCTTATTTCACTTAATTTCACTTAGCATAATGTCCTTTAGGTTCATCCATGTTGAAAATGGCAAGATTTAATTCTTTCTTATGGCTGAGTCATATTCCATTACATACATAAACCACATCTTTATCCATTCATCTGTTGATGGACATCTAGGTTGCTTTCATATCTTGACTATTGTAAATAATGCTGCTATGAATGTCAGGGTGCATCTATCTTTTCTAATTAATGATTTAATTTCCTTTGGATATAGTCCCTGAAGTGGAATTTCTGCATCATATGGAAGTTCTATTTTCCTTAAAAGGAAACTCCATATTATTTTCCATGGTGAATGCACCAATTTATATTCCCACCAACAGGGCCCCAAAGTTCCCTTCTCCACATCCTCGCCAGTACTTAACTCTTGGCTTCTGATGATAGCCTTTCTGACAAGTAGGAGATGATATCTCATTGTAGTTTTGATTTGCATTTTCCTGATGGTGAGTGATATTGAGCATCTTTTTCTGTGTCTGTTGGGTGTCTGTATCCCTTCTTTGGCAAAATGTCTATTCAGATCCTCTGCCCATTTTTAATCAGATTGCTTGGTTTTTTGCTATTGAGCTGTATGAATTCTTTATATAATTTGGATATTAGCCTTTATCAGATATATGATTTGTCAATACTTCCTTTCCTTCAGTAGCCTGCCGTTTTGTGGATGGTTTGCTTTGCTCTGCAGGGCAAGAACATTTTAAATTGCGACTGTTTTGCCAAATTTCCCTACAACTCCATGGGCAGTCAGGTGCCAGCTTTCTGAGCTCTCACCAACACAGTGCTGGCCAGGCTGTTTGCTCTGCCATTCTAACAGGTAAAAATGGTAACTGATGATTTCACTAGGCACCAATCTAATTCATCTTGTATGTGCATGTCTAGGAGTATTTCCTTTTCTGTGAAACATCTGTTCATGTCCCTTGACAATTTGTCTAAAGATTATGGTCATTTTCTTGCTGATTTTTAGGAAACTTTTATATATCAAGGAAATTAGCTATTGTGAAAGAATATGTTGCAAATTTCCCCCATTTTATCAATATTACTACATTTTTACTTTGCAGTACTTTTTCAATACACAATTTTACTGTTTTAATGTATTCAGATGAGTCCAATTTCTCTCTCTCTCTCTTTGTGGCCATACTGCGTGGCTTGTGGGGTCCTAGTTCCTTGACCAGGGATTGAACCCCGGCCCTGGCAGTGAAAGCACCACGTCTTAACCACTGGACCCCCAGGGAATTCCCTAAATTTGTCTAACTTATGACAGTTTTTGTACAATTTATCTTGCTTGTTGAATTCTGGGTTTTGTGTCATCATTAGAAAGGGTACCCCACTGAGAGAGTTTTAAAAGTTAACAAAACAGTTTTTTTAAGATATAGTTTTCATTTTTATATTACTTTCAGTATCCCTGCACATGCTTTTGAATACTCTCAAGGAAAATAAATCATTGTTTCGGGGTGGATTTGATTTTTAGAACAATTTCATAATCATTGGAAAGCAAATGGACAATACCATTTTGGGGATAAAATCAAGGGTGGCAATAAAGTCATGAGGCAATTCCCTAAAGGAATTTTCAGAAAGTGTCCAGAATCATCACAGGTCAGTAATATAAACACTGCATCTCCCAAGGTAAGCACTGTGACAAGCCACGCTTGGGTGTGCAATTTCTGGTAGAGCTGTTTTTAAATGCCTTGTTTGGAGACCATGAACTGTGAAGAGGGTTCATCCTCATAGAGGAAACCCTTTTCTACCCCTCCACTCACCCCTCGATCTGCTGTCAGCGCCTCATGCTGAAACCAGACGGGTGGGCCTTTTCCCACCAGCCAGTTCTCTGAGCCCAGCTGGGTGTCCTGCAATTCAACTCCATCTGACACCATCCACCCGGAGACGGAGATGGCGCCAGACCTCAAAGGTAAGGACTCGGTCCTACATGATTGCCCGCCCGCCCTTCAGAGGCCCTTCTCAAGTCCAGGTGCTTGGGATCGGACCTGTGCTTCCGATCAACCAGCTCTAGGTCAGAGGTCCCCGCAACGCCCCCCTCAGATTGTGTAATTCGCTAGAGAGGCTCACAGAATTCAGGAGAACGGTTTACTCCTTATTGGCAGTTCATCACACAGGATACAAACCAACAGGCAGATGGAAGGGACAGGAGGAGAGGGCATGGGGGAGGGGTGGAGCACCCACACTCCCTGGGCACACCACCCTCCTGGCACCTCATCACCCTGGGAGCTCTCCGAACCCTGTACTCTGCAGATTTTTATGGAGGCCTCATTATATAGGTTTGGTTGACTAAGTCACTGATTTCTAGCCCCCATCCCCACCCCAGAGGTTGGGCCTAAAAGAGGCAGACTCCCTGAGCACTCTAATCACTTGGTTGGTTGCCCCAGCAACCAGCCACCACCCCAGTGGTTACCTGGAGGCTTGCCAAAAATCACCTCATTAACCCAAGTTCAGGTATGATTGAAGGGGCTAACAGGACTGAGGATAAGAGACCAAATACAACAAAAGATGCTCCCGCTGCTCTCAGGAACTCCCCAGAGTTTGGGGACCTATGAGCCAGGAACAGGATGAAGACCAAACATGTATTTTGTTCTATAAATCATGACATCCCAGTCCTGGAAAGAGGCTTTAGATGGGTGGGGGTCCAACAGCCCTGTCTTCAATACTGTAAGGATTGGGACTTCCCTGGTGGTTCAGTGGTTGGGACTCCATGCTTTCATTGCCCAGGGCGCAAGTTCAATCCCTGGGTAGGGAACTAGGAGCTGGCAAGCCAAATGGCACAGTCTAAAAAAAAGTAAATAAAACAACTTGAAAAGTTTATCAGAGCCTGGCCCTGGCTGTGTGGCTCCAGAGGCCAGAATTCAGACTCACAGAGAAGCTGGTAATGGGGAAAGATGTCCTGAAAGAAGATGGCTCTTGATTCAAGGGTCAGCACTCAAGGGTACCCGAAAAGGCCTCCCTGCTAGGGGGTGAGAGGTCAGCATCGGTTGCCTCCCTGGCTGCTTCATACTTCCCACTTCCTTGGATTCACCTTGGAAATTATGTTGAGTGTGTGGCCAGATAAGCAAACCACATGCTGCATCCCTCAGTTCTGAGCTACAATAACAACCATGGCCTGTGTTGATGGAGGGCTTACTGGGTGTCAAGCACGAAGTCAACAGTCCATCATGTAGCTCAGAGGCTGGGATGTCTGAGCCGAAGGTCAGTGACAGGAGATGCAGGGGATCCCTTGCACCCAGGTCCGTAGGCTTCCAAACCCCAAACTGGTGTGCCTCCCAAATTAAGAGTGTCTCCAGATGAATTTTTCATCACATCAGGCCTTGAATGTAGCTATTTATCAAAAGTGGGTTTCCCTGCTGGAGAATCAATCATTACGATACTCATGAGCATGGAATATTTAGAAAAATAATCAAGAGAAAAATTTAAAAATTAGCTCCAGGACTTCCTTGGTGGTCCAATGGTTAAGAATCCACTTGCCAATGCAGGGGACTCGGGTTCAATCCCTGGTCCGGGAAGATTCCACATGCAGTGGAGCAACTAAGCATGTGAGCCACAACTGCTGAGCCCTCGCTCTGCAACTACCAAGTCTGCGCCACAACGAGAGGAGCCACGACAATAAGAGGCCCATACACCACAGGTGGAGATGGGCCCCCACTCCACAGTTAGAGAAAGCCCGCACACAGCAGTGACGACCCAGGTCTGCCAAATAAAAAAATATTTCTAAAGAATCACTTTTTTTAAAAAAAGAAAAAAACCAGCTCCATGCTTGACTGTCTCTGTCACTTTGATAGTCCAGATGTCTTGCTTTGCCGTATTATTGACTAGTGGATACAAGCTTCTCTTTAAGAGCCTGAGTGCAGCCTGTAAACCTTAGTGTCTGCCCTGGGTGGATGTGGCTAAGAAACAGACATCTCCAGTTCTGCACCCTCTCCGGAAGCCTCTCTGAAGGTCAGGAGAGCGCCAGAGTGGTGCATTTGTGGCACAGAACACAGGCAGTGGGATGGCTCCAAGCATACCTTCCAGGACGTGAGGTGATCAGCATATGTAGCGGATGGTTCTCCAGACTCACTGAAAAGCAGCTCCAGATTGAACGGGTTTGCACAGGAAAATGCTGGAGTTCAGGGCCTGCAAATCCTTGTTCTAAAGCAACAAGGGGAGAGGGGAATGTAAACCAGGGTTTTCAGCTTTCTCTTCCCTTTAGAGAAGAGATTTCAAAGAATTATTTTAAATGACTCTCCATGCATTTGGAATATTATTTGGCAGGAAAAATGGTATAATCTATAACATGGATGAACCTTGAAAACATGAGGCCAAGTGAAAGAAGCTAAATCACATATTGCATGATTCTGTTTACACAAAACGTCCAGAATAAGCAAATCCACAGAGACGGCAAGCAGACTGGGGGTTGCCTAAGGCTCTGGGTGGGGGTGGGGAGAACTGGGAGTAGCTCCTAACTGGGGGGTACAGGGTTTTGTGGGGTTGATGAGAAGGTTCTAAATTTAGATTATGGTGATGGTTGCATGACTCTAAAATATTAAACACTGTTAAACCACTACTGAATCAGGCTCTTTAAGGGGGTAACTTATGGAATATAATTATAAAATGGTATTCAACATACCATATATAAAATCTCAATAGTTCAGCATGCTGAGTGCCCAGTTGCTCAGTCATGTACAACTCTTTGTGACCCCATGGACTATAGCCCACCAGGCTCCTCTGTCTATGGAATTTTCCAGGCAAGAACACTGGAGTGAGTTGCCATTTCCTTCTCCAGGGGATCTTCCTGACCCAGGGATAGAATTTTAGTCTCTCACATCTCCTGCATTGGCAGGAGGGTTCTTTACCACTGTGCCAAAATAAAGCAGTTTGAAAAATGAAGACTGGAACTCTGGGAAGGCAGCTACCCAGAACAGCACATTTCCCCTAGAAAGTTCCCTTTGTGCTTAACCACATCTTATCATTTTGTTCCAGTCTGAAAGCACAAGGTCCTTTCTTCCTTTTTCAGCTCCTAGGCATTTAAGAAAAAATTGATTTCTCTTAAGTTTACTTACTTTTAATTTAATAGACATATAACGCTGTATTAGTTCAGTGCGTTCAACGTGGGCTTCCCCAGTGGCTCAGATGGTAACGAATCTGCCCACAATGCAGGAGACCTGGGTTTGACCCCTGAGTCAGGAAGACCCCCTGGAGAAGGAAATGGCACCCACTCCAGTATTCTTTCCCAGAGAATCCTATGGACAGAGGAGTCTGATGGACTACAGATCACATAGAGTCGGACACGACTAAGCGAATAAACAGCTGTAGAACGGCAGTACAAGTAATGATTCAATACTTGAATATATTGCAAAATGATCACCACATCTCTAGTTACCAGCCACCACCTCACATAGTTACAAGATTTTACCCTGGGGTTTCCCTGGTGGTACAGTGGTTAAGAATCTGCCTTGCAATTCAGTCCCTGGTCCAGGAAGATCCCACATGCCCCAGAGCAACTAAGCTGGTGAGCTGCAGCTACTGAAGCCTGCAAGCCTAGAGCCTGTGTTCAGCAACAAGAGAAGCCACCACACGGAGAAGCCCCCACACGATGACAAAAGAATAGCCGTGCTCTTTGCAGCTAGAGAAAGCCCTCCACAAAGACAAAGACCCACCACAGCCAAAACATAATAAATCTTTTTAAAAACTTTTCCTTTTTTTTCTTGTGATGACAACTTTAAGATCTACTCTTTTGCGTGGGTGCATGCTCAGTTACTCAGTCGTGTCCAACTCTTTGTAACCCTGTCTGTGGGATTCTCCAGGCAAGAATACTGGAGTGGGTTGCCATGCCCTCCTCCAGGGGATCTTTCTGACAGGGATAGAACCTGAATCTCTGTGTCTCCTGTACTGGCAGGCAGATTCTTTACCACTGAGCTACTTGGGGGAGAAGGGAATGGCAACCCACTCCAGTATTCTTGCCTGGAGAATCCTAAGGACAGAAGAACCTGGCGGGCCACAGTCCATGGTGTCACAGAGAGTCAGACGCAACTATAGTGACTTTGCACACATGCATGAACCTGGGAAGAGCCAAGATCTACTCTCTTAGCCACTTTCAAATATGCAATGCAACATTAGTAGCTATAGTCCTACTGTGTGTTACATTCTCAGGACTTTTTAAAAAAAATTTCTTTCTTTATGGCTGTATCGGGTCTTCATTGCAGGCTGCGGGCTTCTCTCTAGTTGAGACTCGTGGGTTTGGTTGCCTTGCAGCATGTGGGAACTTGTGCAGCCCCGCAGCATCGGAAGGTGGACTCTTAACCACTGGGGAAGTCTACAAGTTTGCACCTCTTCACCCATCTCACCCACCCTCAATCCCCTACCTCTGGCAGCCATCAAATCTGTATCTATGAGATTGGGTTTTTTTGTTGGTTTGCTTTGTTGTTTATATTTCATATGTTAGTGAATTCATGCAGTACTTATCGTTCTCTGTCTGAGTTATTTCACTTAGCATAACATCCTCTAGGTCCATCCATGTGGTCACAAGTGGCAAAAAGATATCTTTTTTCTGGCTGAGTAGTATTCCATCCACATGTCTTCCTTGGGAATCATTTATTCAGATTCTCTGCCCAATTTTTAATCAAGTTGTTTCCTTCATTTTTGTTTCTGTTTTTGCTTTGCTATTGAGTTGTATGAGTTCTTTACATATTTTTAATATTACCAGATATGTGATTTGCAAGTATTTTCTTCCATTCAGTAGGTTGCATTTTGTTGTTGATGGTTTCCTTTGCTGTACGGAAGCTTTTCAAAATCTTGTACACTGGAAATTGTAAGACATTGATGAAAGAAATTGAAGAAGAGACAAGTAAATGGAAATGTATTTCATGTTTATGGATTGGAAGAATTAATATTGTTAAAATGTTCATACTACCCAAAGCAATCTAAAGATTCACTGCAATCCCTATCGAAATTCCAATGGTATTTTTCACAGAAATAGAAGAGTCCTAAACTTTATATGGAGACATTAAAGGCTCTGAATAGCCAAAGCAATCTTGAGAAAAAAGAACAAAGCTGGAGGTATCCTGAGCTATAATAACAATAACATAACGATCAAAATGTTGTGGGATGGGCATAAAAACAGATACATAGATCAATGGACCAGAATAACAAGTCCAAAAATAAACACATGCATATGTGGCCAATTAATTTACAACTAAGGAGTCAAGAATATACAATGGAAAATGGGCAGTCCTTTCAATAAATGGTGCTGGAAAAACTGGAGAGCCAAAAAAAAAAAAAAAAGCGAATGAAACTGCACCACAATCTTACACTACACACAAAAGTTAACTCAAACTGGATTAAAGACTTGAACTTGAGACCTGAAACCATAAAACTCCTAGAAGAAAACATAGGTAGAAACTCACTGATGTCAGTCTTGGCAATGATTTTTTTTATCTGACTCCAAAAGCAAAGGTCATAAAAGCAAAAATAAACACTAAACAGGAAGAAGCTTCTGCACAGCAAAGGGAACTAGCAATTATCTGAAAAGGCAACCCCCAGACTTTTTTCAGTCTCCTTGTGGTCTCCCCTCAGGCTGAGAAGATCCCCTCCCAGTTGAGGTGAGAGGTCAGGTCAGCTCCTTCCTGGTGAAGCCCTGGGTCCTGCAGGGGCTGGACTCATGGGGAAGGGCACTCAGCTGCCCTCCTGAGTCATAAAAGATTGCCTAAAAGAAAGCAAGAGAATTGAAAATCCAGAGAAGAGAGACAGACTTAACCTCCCCTCCCCTCAGATTTCCTTGTGGAACCAAGGATTCTCTTGGTTCCCAGTGAGAGTGCCTGGTAGGACTCCACCCAAAGCAAACAGCAGGGCTAAAGGGTTAGCAAAGCAAATAAGGTTTCAGCAAGAAACCTTCCTTCGCTTCCCTGTTGGGTGGACTCTTCGCACTCAGAACCTCAGCTGGAATTTCTCTGCACTGAATGGATCTCAAGAGAGACTCAGTGTCGCTTCCTAGAGGCCTGGATTTTCAAAAGCTGCCTGTTTGACAGAGCCTGTTTTTGGTACTTAAGCTCTTTCTAGCTTTTACTGCTGACCTAGGAAATTTTTTTTTTTTAAAGAATATCTTTATTGAGGTATTCTCCTGTAGTAAAATGTACCGGTCTTAAGTATAGAGTTCAAACAATTTTGACAAATACAACCTGTAGCCTACCTTAGTCTGTCACTCCAGAAAGTGCCCAGACAATCCCCCTACCCTGGGCGACTGTTCTGAATTCCATCCCAACACATTCCTTTTGCCAATTCTGGAACTTCGTGTAAATGAAATGGTGCAGTTCGTGCTCTTTTATGTCTGGGCTTCTGTTTGGCATCATGTTTGTAAGATTCACTGGTGTCGATTCATTCCTTTTTACGGTTAATATTCCACTATTTCAATATCCTACACATTGTCTCTTCACTTTCCTGTTGATAGTCACATAGGCTATTTCCACTTTGGGGTAGTAGTGATAAGGTTCCTGTGAACCTCCTTGCATTTTTTATAGACATACATTTTTTTATTTCTCTTGGATGAATACCTAAAAGTGGAATGGTCGGGCCACGTGCTAAGTGTCTATTTGTGGATTTTATAAGAACCTGCCACACTGTTTCCAGTGTGGCGCTAAAGGATACTCTCCCTTGAGCCGCATGCTTCAGTCTTTCCATGCTGTTGGTAATTTTCATGTTGAGCATTGTAACAGGTGAGTCCTGGGGCCTCCTGGGGTTTTCGTGTGTCTCCCTGATGTGACCTAGTGAATTTTAAAGAGGCTTCAAGGATCCTGCCCAGGCCAGCCACCTCTCCCACTCAGTGCACCCTTGCCTGCATATGGCAGGTAGAACCACAGGGATTTGCTCTATTTGGAGTATAATCATGGAGCCTAGCGTGGGAGGCCATGCTGGGGACATGGGGCGCTCTCAGAGGAGCACATGTTCTAGACCAGGGGCAGCACCCTCTATAAAGGGCAGATTCAGAGCCCACAGCTGACGTCAGTCACGATGCTCAGCTCTGTTGTGGACATGTGAAAGCAGCCTAGACAAAATGCAGAGGAATGAGTGTCACTTTATTTGTAGACAGTGAAGTTTGGATTTCATCTAATTTTCATATGTCATGAAAATTATCCTTCTTTTGATTCGTTTCAATCATTTAAAAATGTAGACAGTGTTCCTAACTTGAGGGCCAGACCAAAACAGGTGGTGGGCCAGCCCGGGCCGAGGGTAGGCAGAGGCAGCACCCTGAGATGCAGCTTGAAGCCAGGCTGGCAGCCTTCACAGCAAATCTGCACCGCCAGGAAGAGGCTCCCCAAGGGTGAGGGCTGTGGAGGGTGAGAACCAGACCAGGGAGCCTGCGGATGTTGGCTCTGTGTCCTTCACCACCTCTCACAGCCCCACAGGCAGCCCCCAAGCTCCACCATTCCGGCACTGCTTCTCTCTCTCCACCCCCAGCTTTCTCACTGACCCTGGCTCTGACCGCTTCCCCTTCGGCCTGGTCACCTCACAATGCCTGCCCATTAGCTACAGGAGGGCCTGCCCTCACCTGTCACCTCAACTCCCCCAGGTCAGCCTGGACCTGCTAGGGAGGGATTGAGACTGGTTTAGCAAGCTCACCTGGCCAGGGTCGTGGTTTGCAGAAGCTGTGCTGAGCTCAACCTTCTGTTGAGGGACTGGCCAGTCCGCCTTGGTGGGGGGGGGGGGCGGATAGTTCTGGGGAGTATCTGGGAGGCAGGGGAACCCATGAGGAAACTACCATGGGAATCCTGGCAAAAGGACCCAAAGGAGTAGCTGAGGATGGATAAAGAGACTAGAAACACTGGGAACAAATGGCTAGAGGCACCAGACTTCCTTTTGGAGGACCAGCTCTAGAGAGAGAGAGTCCTCGAGAGCTTGGGAGAGAACGTGTGTCCACTAGGCCTGATGTTATCGGCATCTGATTTGGGAACAGGCAGGAAGGAAGGTACTGGCCTAGAGAAGGATTTGGAGCCCTGTTGGGTGTGCAGGGAGGGAGAGGCAACAGGATGAGGTGTAGAGAAAGACGGTGGAAGGCCCTGGGCTGCATACATGACCCCCGCCCTGGCCCTGCCCCAGGACTACATCACTACACCCACACCAGGTGACTCCTATGTGTGCCATATGAGATCGCACACCACGTGCGATCAAGAGCTTTCCAGAGGCCATGGAGACACCCTCACCCAGCTATGTCCACCCCTAAGGCTCAGCACCAGCCTTAGATCTGCAGGCCTAGAGACTGGCCAGTCCTACACCCTCATGTGAGTGGGGTCCTGAAGTGCTGCCTTCTCTCACGCAGCATTGTTCCTCTGTGCTGCTGGATGTGGGCCATCGTTTTCATGGCTCTGGGCTATGCAACCATGGGAATATGCCACAATTTATTTAGCAGCCCAGCACTGGTGGGCATTTGTGTAGTTTCCAGTTTGGGACTCTTTCGAATATTTGAATGTTACGGGCATTTCTGTACATGCCTTTTGGTCAGCCTAAGCATTCATTTCTGTTGGGTATTTTCTTTGGAGTAGTATTGCTGGGTCAGAAGTAGGTGTTTGTTTAGCTTTAGTGAATGCTACCAGTTTTTTCACGTTCCACCTACCTGTCAGGACTCCCGTTGATGCAGAAATCACAGAGGCTAAGATAGGATGAAGGAGGAGCTGCGGGAGCAAGACTGAAGCCAGGGACCGGAAGATGGCCCTGGAGCAGAGCAGCAGGTAGTGCTTGCTGGTGGGAGTGAGTGAGGGGGTCCCAGCCCAGGACCTGCAGGTAGGAACTAGCTGAGAGGCTTTGGAGAGGGTAAGGAGCAGGAGGAGACGCCGTATCGGGGGCGTGGACAGGAGAGAGATGCTGGGGGTAATGGGCCGCAAGCCCACGACCTCTAGCTCAGCAACTCAACAGTACTCCGTCACTCAGGCGTAGGTACTCCGCCCCTTCTGCGGCCCCGCCCTCCAGCAGGCCCCGCCCCTCCTGCGGCCCGGCCCCGCCCGCGGCCCTGGAGAGGCGCGCTGTCGCGCCCCCGGCCCCTCCCCTCCTCGCCGCCGCGGCGCACTGCGCAGGCGCGGCCTGGCAGCTGGTGAAGCCGCAGCATCCCCAGCGCGGGCGTGTCCCAGCGGCTCGCTTCGTCCTCTCCTCGTCGTCCTCCTCGTCCTCGTCCTCCCGGGCGGCCGGCGCGATGGCAAAGCCGCTGACGGACGGCGAGAGGCGGAAGCAGATCAGCGTGCGCGGGCTGGCGGGGCTGGGCGACGTGGCAGAGGTGCGGAAGAGCTTCAACCGGCACCTGCACTTCACGCTCGTCAAGGACCGCAATGTCGCTACGCGCCGCGACTACTACCTGGCGCTGGCGCACACCGTTCGGGACCACCTGGTGGGCCGCTGGATCCGCACGCAGCAGCGCTACTACGAGCGCGACCCCAAGGTGAGGCGTGAGGGGGAAGAGGGCGCTCGGGGGAAGACGGCTGCCCGGTGGCTCGGACGGGGAAGCGTCCGCCTGCAATGCGGGAGATGCGGGCTCGGTCCCCGGGTGGGGAAGACCTTCTGGAGGAGGGCACGGCAGCCCAGTCCAGTGTTCCTGCCTGGAGAATCCCATGGACACACAAGCCTGGCGGGCTGGGGTCCGCGGGGTCGCAGAGAGTCGGGCATGACTGAGCGAATCTCTGTCTTTATGTCTGTCCCGGGTGGAGAGAAACCTCGGTGAGGAGGGACCTCCGGGGTGGGGAGAGACCCCCAGGTGAGGAGGGAACCCCCCTGAGATGGGGAGAGACCCCGCACCCCCAGGTGAGGAGAGACCCCTGGGTAAGGAGAGATCCCTGGGATGATGAGAGACTCACAGGGTGCAGAGGGACCTCTGGTGAGAAGAGACTGCTCCCCCCACCCCCAGGTGAGGAGAGACCCCAGTGAGGCGGGATCGACCACCCTTGAGATGGGGGGAGACCGCCCCCACCCCCTGCCCCGGCTAAGAGGGGACCCCTGGGTGAGGAGAGATCCCTGGTGAGAAGAGACTCTGGGTAAGGAGTGACTGCTGAGGTGAAGACCGCCCCCCCCCACACACACACCCCACACCGCACACAGGCGGCCCTCCCCCCCACACCCAGGTGAGGCAGCCCTGCACACCACACACACACACTCCGGGTGAGGCGGCCCTGCATACACACACACACGAGGCGGCCCTGCACACACACGCACACACACAGGTGAGGCAGCCCTGCACACGCGCGTGCGCACACACACACACACACCGGGTGAGGTGGCCCTGCACACACACACACACGGGTGAGGTGGCCCTGCACACACACACACCCCAGGTGAGGCAGCCCTGCACACGCGTGCGCGCACACACACACACGGGTGAGGTGGCCCTGCACACACACACACACACACACACAGGTGAGGTGGCCCTGCACACACACACACCCACACACACAGGTGAGGCAGCCCTGCACACGCATGCGCACACACACACACACATGGGTGAGGTGGCCCTGCACACACACACACACACACAACCCGGGTGAGGTGGCCCTGCGCACCACCACACACTGGCGGAGGCGCGTGCACACACACACACACACACCCCTGGGTGAGACAGCCCTGCGCACAGCTTCGTCTATACCTGCACACCACACGCTGAGCGCCTGAAGCTGAGCAGGGGGCCTGCTGTCCAGTGGTGGAGCTGGAGTCACCGGGAAGCCTCTGAAACTGAGGCCCTCAGGGATGGGCCCTGCCTTCCAGGAGCGCACACCTGCTCTGGAGAACTTCTCTTAGCTGAAGGTTGGCAGACAATAAGGAACTGTTGATTCTTTTTACATTTTATACAAGCATAGGTTTATGGTAGATGAGTACAAGGTACACAAGAGAGAACTTGTTCATCACGTCCATTACTAACTGTGTTAAGAATCCAGGTGTATGTCTTTCTGCATCTTCTCCTGTTCTTGTAATATATATGCACACCTTTCAAAGCATGTTGAGTGTACAGTTCTGTGGCTCTTCTGTTTCATTCATCAACATTTGTAACACTTGTAGTTTTTTTAACAACTTTCCAAGTAAATATGATTCTTCAGTATCATTGACAGTTTTCAGTCTGATGCATATGTCATAGGCTTGGCCAGGCCTCTGCTGCCAGTTTTGTTTGGTTTTTTGGTTTTGTTTCTTGCTTCTCGACCATGGAGCATTGTACCCTTTGTTTTATACTAATGTAGAGTGAAAACTGATGAGGGAAAGACACACCTGTAGACCTAACACTAGTTTGCAAAGTTTGATTTGCAGTAGACGTCTGGGCACTGGGCAGTTGCTTTGTTGATAGTGTTTTTGTAGGGCATTAAGAAATGTTTAATAGTTGGTAAGTCTGAGATCGGTTGCTTTTCCAAGCTTTTTCTGGGGCACTGCTTTTTCTGAAAGAGTAGTGGTAAAAAGACAGATTTGTTAGAATACTAACCAGCCTCTTGGTGTTTAGTATGCAAGACAGTGAAGTCACACCAAATGGCTAAAACAGGTTATTTCAAAAAAGGGCTTGGGTCGACTTTGCCAGGGAAGCTGGCCAAGAGGCAGGGCTCCCCCAGAATTCCCTGCTGGTGGCAGAGCTCCACTTTCCAATATCATTGTTATTCATACAGCAGGTGACAAGCTACATCTCTGCCTGCACACTCAAGGGCATTTCCCTGCAGCTGAACCAGAATGTACCACAGCACCCAAGGGACCCCTTAGAGTCTTTATTCTATGTTTAGATCCGAAAAAGACTGGTGATGGGCTCAGGGATTGCGGAAATAACCTTTCCTGAACAGGATTAAATTCCTCTAGCAAAACAGGTTTGCTGATCCTCACTGATGGCTAGGGTGGCCATAGGCATAAACATTCCTCTTTTAAGGAAACCACACAGCCTGTAAATGGAAGGTTGTTTGCCTCTCCTGGATAGGAAGGTCCTTTGAAAGTGGAAACTTTGAATTTAACTGCTTTGGTCTGTCCAATCCATGTTGAAAATAGGCTCATCATTTCCTTTTCCTGCAAAAGTTACATGCTTGCTTATAAAGCAGGGGTCACTAACCTTTTAGGGCCCAGGGTCTGGTTTCATGGAAGACAGTTTTTCCACGGCCCCTGGTGGGGTGGGAGGGGATGGTTTCTGGATGATTTAAGCACGTTCCATTTGTGCACTTTGTTTCTATTATTATTACATTAGCTCCACCTCAGACCCTCAGGCATTAGATCTCGGAGGTTAGGGAACCCTGTTGGAGAGGACAAGAAATCCTGTTGGAAAGGACAAGAAACCCTGTTTTGTTAGAGGAATTTAATCCTGTTCAGGAAAGGTTATTTCTGCAATCCCTGAGCCCATCACCAGTCTTTTATGGATCTAAACAGAATAAAGACTCTAATGGGTCCCTACAGTGCTGTGGTACATTCTGGTTCAGCTTCAGGGAAATGCCCTTGAGTGTGCAGGCAGAGGTGTGTCACTGCTACACCTCTGATCCCGGGAGGATCAGAGGATGAGGGAAGGTGCAAGGGCTCCCAGTAATAATCCTGCAGAGCCACAGGCCCACCTTAAGCACGGCCTCAAGGATCTGTACCATTACTTCAGACTTTGGCAGCCTGACGATCTAAACAATAATCAGACTGCTTTTATTTAATATTTTTATTTACTTAAAAACAGTTATGCAGGTCCTTGTGATTATTGGAGACAAAAATTCAAAAACAAAAGGATACATTAACTGTAATCTCACCACCTAGTGATAACAATGTAAATGCTACAGAAGTCTTGTGTTCCACATCTCTTTTTCTGGGCAGGTAGAGACACTTGTTTTTATTACACAAAAAGTGAAGTGCCATGCTGCACCTATTGTTTCGTAACTCTTTCAAGCATTCTATTTTTGGTAATAGTAGAAACAATTGAAGCTCAGTGCTCAGAGGAAGAATTTTCAAGTAAGCTGCCTGGCAAAGCAGCAAGTCAAAATATCTGGGTAAATTAAGAGGTCTGCACTTGGCAGGATTCAGCGCTTAATTCTAAAGAGGCTCCAGGAGACTGAGGAGATGGGGAGGTTAGGACTCCACTCCAGACTTGGGGATGGAGAGGAGCTGGGTGGTAAGGGATGGCTCACACAGATCCAAGCCCCTCAAGGCCTGGCTTTACCGGTCAGATTGTTCCACCTTGGGCTGGGGTAGATTTCTTTCTTGGTCTCAGTTTTTTTCATCTTTAAAATGAGGAAGGTCAAGCTGAGTAATCCATTTCTGAGTCCCTTTCCTTTCTAAAACATCATAGTTTTGTGTTTGCTGGTAAAATGTTTCCATTTTACATTGATATTCAGTCCAAAAAGAATTTGAGAATGCATGAGGAAGACATGACACAGGGGCTTCCCTGGCAGTCCAGTGGTTAAGAATTTGCCTGCCAGTGCAAGGGACACAGATTTGATCCCTGGTCTAGGAAGATTTCACATGCCTCTGAGCAGCTAAGCCCGTGTACCACAGCTGCTGAGCTCGTGTGCAGCAACTGCTGAAGCCCAAGGCCCCTAAAGCTTGTGCTCCACAAGAGAAGCAGTGAGAAGCTCTGAAGTGTGCAGAGCAGTGTGCTCTGCAATGAGACGCCCGAGCACCACAACAAAGAAGACCCAGCACAGCCAAGAATAACAAAGAAATAATTTTTTTAAAAGATACAATACAAAAGGCTCAACTTCGTAGAAGACCTCAAAGAGAAAGTTGGGGCAAAAGACAGTAAAGGTAGGAAAGTAGATTAAGTTTAGGGGTAAAGTCAGGACACAAAATGCCAACCTGAGTTCTGGCAACAGAGCACATGGCAGGTCATGTGCAGTTATGGGAGTCCTCCGTCTCTACTAGAGATTCTAGAATGGCGGGGGGGAGATTGCTTCCGTGGATCTCTAGAGCAGACGTTGTACCAGGTGGACAGCTGGCCCGATGGCACCCCTGCAGTGGATGCACTGGTCAGTTTACCATGGTTCTTCTCCATGAGCTCTTGGCAGAACCATCATGGTAGACTAAGAAAAGAAGCTCTACCACTGGGCCCAAGCTCCTGTCTTAAATGTTTCTAGTAAGATAATCATAAATAATACAGTCAGTCTTATGGTTTTACTGGATTTGGGAATTGAAGGAAGATAATCTGGAGCAGTGTTTTATACCCTTGGCTGCCCACAACCCCCACTTCTGAACTTCTCTTCTAATAAGGCAGGAGTGGGACCAGCACTGGGATCTTTTTGACCCAGGCAGCGGTTCTGATATGTTTGCTGTGTTTGCACTCTGTGGTTCTGGTTGTGGCTGTGGTGTTCTGATGTGTTTGCACTCATCTGTGTGAACTTGATCTTGTGGGGGGGGGGGAGAAGGCGGGGAGAAAAACGAAAGAAGAAAAAAGATCTAGAAGGAATGATGCTAAAGCTGAAACTCCAGTATTTTGGCCACCTATATACTCATACTCTATCCTGGGACAGAGAGAAGGGCGGGGGGAGGGACCCATCTTGTATCCCGGGACAAGCCTCCCTGATAGCAGAGAGCTCAGAATTACTTTCTGTGGCCAGAAGCTGGGGAGGGGCAGATGGTTCCTGTTGCTGATTACCCTGACAGCTTGCCTAGTGGAAGGTCAGGTGAAGCCACCGTCTATGAGATGGGGAAATTCTGCGTGTGTGCCACAGTTTCTTATAGAAGACAGCCTGACCTCTGCTCCTTCAGGCTGTGAGGGTTCACGTTCTGTGTCAGCGTGGTTGGGCTGTGGAGCCCAGATATTTGGTCCGATATTAATGTGGATGTTTGTTTGAAGGTGTTTTCTGACTAAACGTGAGAGTAACGTTTAGTCAGTGGATTTTGAGGAAAGTAGTATCTTCTGTAACGTAGGTGGGCCTCTATTCAGTTGAAGGCCTGAACAGAGCAAAGACTGACACCCCATTTGGAGTCCAGATGCTACTCCTCCATGCCTCACCTCGCCAGATTTTGATCTTGGACCTCTGTGATTACGTGACCCAGCTCCTTAAATAATCTCTGTGTTTATGTCCTGGAGATTCTGTTTCTCTGAGGGACTCTGACTTATCCAAGCTGCTGTGGATGGCAGGCCCTATGTATCTTTATGAAATTTTGTAACCCATCTCACTTCTGTATCCCAGCCCTTTGTAGATGATTTTTTTAAATTTATTTTTGGTCTGCATCACATGACATATGGGATGTTAGACACCCCCACCAGGGATTGAATACTTGTGCCCTGCATTGGGAAGGCAGAGTCTTTATCACTGGACAGCCAGAGAAATCCTTGATGATTTTTTATAGGATTTGAGAACCTGCAGGGATCTTAGAGATCATTTAGTTTTGCAGGGAACAGATTCACTTTGCGCTCCAAAGTGAATTTTGCATGATTTCAGACATTCAAAAGTTGCAAGAATGATGTAAGAATTCCCATATGTTCTTTATCGGAATTCCCCATTTTTAACTTGTTTGTTATATCCTTCTCTCTATAAAATACAATTTTTTTTCTGTGAACCATTTGAAAATAAGTTTTAGACTTGATAACCAACACTTTCCCTCTAAAAACTCAAATATGTGATTGGAAAAAAATCAGGGAGACTCCCTTATACTAGCAGAGCACTTAGAAAAAAACTTGGGGTGTTCACACCATCACAGTGTATCACCTGCAGATCTTACTCAGCTTTGTTGGTTGTCCCACTGATAAGAAATACAAGTAAGAAGACTGAGAGGACTTTATACATCTTTTCAGATATACCTCCTTCCTTACCCTACCCCACCCCCCCTCATTAAGCAGAGCAGGCTCTAACCCATATGGAATCCCATACATTGTAAGACACAAAGCAGGTAAATAGCAGGCAATAGATGGTTAGCTTTTTCTACCTTGTAGTGAAGGGGTTTCTTAGAATATGGTGAAAGGGCAGGAGAAATGAATACAGAAATTTAGAAAGGTGATTGGATGACAGAAAGGTTTCGCTAGATCTTCTGGAATGGGAATTACATATAATTTCAGTTTTAGCTGAGTGTCTTTTCTCAGCCTTGAAACATCACTTCCAGGTGAAAGTAGCTCTGTTTACCAGGGCTTCCCAGGTGTCGCTAGTGGTAAAGAACCTGCCTGCCAATGCAGGAGACATAAGAGACATGGGTTCGATTCCTGGGTTAGGAAGATTCCTTGGAGGATGGCATTTCAACCCACTCCAGTATTCATGCCTGGAGAATCCTATGGACAGAGGAGCCACAGGGTCGCAAAGAGTTGGACATGACTGAAGCGACTTAGCAGGCAGGCACAGCTCTGTTCACAGCATTGAGTCATAACGCTGAGTCACAGGTGGAGCTTAACGTGGTCCAGATCACTTCATATAAATTGATCAGGCTCTGGCTATCAGTCAGTGACAAGGAGGCCTTCATGACTCTCTGGCTCTGGGTTGGGCCAAGTGCACACTTCGTAGGTAGGGCTTAGCAGCATGTGAGGTAGACGGCCCAGGACTATAAAATTGATGTAATGAAGCACAAAGTGAATCTGTTCCCTGCAAAACTAAATGATCTCTAAGATCCCTGCAGGTTCTCAAATCCTATAATTTTTTGCTATTTTACATTTCCCAGATTTACTTTGAACAAACAGACCTGCGTTCTAATCCTAGGTAATAGTACCTAAAGTTAAAAAAAAAAAAAAAAAGAAGTTTGTGGTCTTTATTGAGACACAGCCTGCCAATTAGGGGAAACCAAGATTCCTTGGGATTTCACTCCAAAGGAGCGTGCTGAGTGTGACTTTATAGGTTGGGCCCTAAGATGTGTGGTAGATACCACCCTTCCTCCTCATGTGAGCAGAGTTGTGGTTTTATATAAAAAGCCATTTCCAAAAATAAAAATAAAAAGCCATTTCCTCCAGAAAGCCCCTTGGATGCAGTGGCATGGACGTGGAGACATGCTCAGGACAGGAGTGAGCCTCAGCTCTGTGGCCAGTGAGGGGGCCACCCCCACCCCCCAACAGCAGCTCTCGTCTTGCATGGGATAACAGACATGAGAGAGGGCCTCTGTGGCTTTGGAGAGGCTTGAAGGGCCCACCAGAGCTGACCTTTGTGTTGGGTCAGTGATCAGTGTCCCTGTGTCATGTCAGGGCCTGTTCTGTCTGGCAGGAGCCTCTCTGTGCTGGGAGAGGGCAGCTGGTGAGTTAAGATAACAGGAGACTGTGTGGCTGCATGTTCCTGGCACAGATAGAATCAGGTTCTTGGTGGCGGGGAAGTGGATTGCCCCAGTCTGCACCCAGCTTCATTGCCCTGAGTGTTGAGAAAGTTCTTTGTTTCCTCTTCCTGCAGAGCGTTCAGACCTTGCTGTTAAACAAGGGCTCTAAACACACTTTTAGGAAAGGGAGAGGAAATGGAGATCTCAGAAAGCCCAGTTCTATTATTATTAATCTCAGTTCTATAGAGAGCAAAATGAGGCTGTACCTATTTATATTAAACTCCGTGTTCATCAGATCAGATCAGGTCAGATCAGTTACTCAGTCGTGTCCGACTCTTTGCGACCCCATGAATTGCAGCACGCCAGGCCTCCCTGTCCATCACCAACTCCTGGAGCTCACTGAGACTCACATCCATCGAGTCAGTGATGCCATCCAGCCATCTCATCCTCTGTCGTCCCCTTCTCCTCTTGCCCTCAATCCCTCCCAGCATCATAGTCTTCTCCAATGAGTCAACTCTTCGCATGAGGTGGCCAAAGTACTGGAGTTTCAGCTTTAGCATCATTCCTTCCAAAGAAATCCCAGGGCTGATCTCCTTCAGAATGGACTGGTTGGATCTCCTTGCAGTCCAAGGGATTCTCAAGAGTCTTCTCCAACACCACAGTTTAAAAGCATCAATTCTTTGGCACTCAGCCTTCTTCACAGTCCACTCCTATGACTCTTTATGAAGTCGCTCTGTCATGTCTGACTCTTTGCGACCCCATGAACTATAGCCTACCAGGCTACTCCATCCATGGAATTTTCCAAGCAAGAGTACTGGAGTGGATTGCCATTTCCTTCTCCAGGGGATCTTCCCAACCCAGGGATGGAACCTAGGTCTCCCGCATTGCAGGCAGATAGATGCTTTACTATCTGAGCCACCAGGGAAGCCCCTTAAGACTCTTTAGGAGATTAATATGCTGTATAATATTTGCGTTGATCATGTTTTCATCTGTTTTTGTCGAAGAGCTTTGTTGATGCTTTTCTGTGATATTACCTGTTGGGGTGGGCCCTGCATGTCATAAATAAACTCAATTGATAAAAAAATCAAGGCTGCCTCTAGGCCATATAACACTTGTTACAGCCGTATTGCAAAGAAGAAACCCAGCCAAAAGGTTCAGTGACCTAGTTCAGCTCTGGACATGGCCCCCTAGAGGTGTGTGGCAAGGTTAAGGGGTCCCTGCTGTTCTCAGGCTCCAGGACATGAGTGTCAGGTCCTCAGTCAGAATCCCTGAGCTGGGAGGCTCTGTCCAGAGTTGCAAAGATGGTGCCAAAACACTGGGCTGGGCCTGGTGGGCTCTGGGCCCACAGCAGCAGAGTTTGGGGCCAGCAAGTATTGGCCCTTTGCAGGTGAGCCCCAGGCTTTTTCTTGGACCAAGCCTGTGCCCTCAGCTGTTTTTGTTTGTTTTTTTCCAGAATCACCACCCTGTTCTACAGGTTCCACACCCCTCCCCGAAAATCTGGCCTGCTGAGGGGCCCAGCATTGCTGAGTCCAGGGTGGACATGGTGCTCTCAGGGACATAAAGGGACCAGGTCACCCTATCTGCTGGGAAGGAGCCAGGATGGGACCCAGTCTGTATGGTTCAAATGTCATTGGCCAGCTTCTCAAGAACTTTCAGTTTTGATGACTTCACACCAAACTATCTTAAGGAAACTGGGGAAAGCAAAATCAACATGTGTGCTGAAGTTATAAAAGTGCTCCCCACACAGGCAGAAACAGCAGCAGAAAAAAAAGCACAGACCCTGGGACCAGAGCTCCGGCCAGGCGGGGCCTACAGAGGTGCCCAGCACAGGGCTGACCCTGCTCAGTCCCTTCTGAGTGGGGACAGTGCTTGGGGGACCCCAGTGCCATGGCTGTCCCTGCTGTCCTCTTGTGCAGGGAGCCATAGGGGACTCTCCTGGGCCTGTGTGCGGAACTAAGTACACTGCTGAACCCTGGACACCCGTGTTCAACTTAGGAGGAAAGGGAAAGACATTCAAGGATTTTAAGGCTGATTGCAACATTTTATGCCTCAGCACCCATCTCTTAGGAAAAGAGATAATCAAGCTATTTTCCTAGTACTGCTCAGTCGTGTCTGACTCTTTGCGACCCCATGGACTGTAGCCCACCGGGCTCCTCTGTCCATGGGATTCTTCAGGCAAGAATACTGGAGTGGGTTGCCATTTCCTTCTCCAGGGGATCTTCCCGACCCAGGGATCAAACCCAGGTCTCATGCATTGCAGGCAGACACTTTACCCTCTGAGCCACCAGGGGAAGCCCAAGTTAAAAGTTGGAAAGATCAAACTACAACTTTTAAAATACATATTTGTATGAATAGTTACAGGCAAAACGAAAACATCTGAACCATATCCGTGACCTGCCAACTTCTTATAAAACCTCTCGGGAGAACCCCACAAGGAGGCTGGTGGGGGATAATGCCCCTTGTGTGTGCCTGGGAGAATGGAATGTTCACAAGATGTTCACTCGCTCAGACAGCTAGGCACTGTCATCTTGGTGTGTTTGCCCGTTGGTTACCAAGCCCCGTGGGAACCCCATATACTAATAAATCAGCTCAAGTGTAAGGTAAATACCATCCAGGATGATGAAAAGTCAGGAAGAGGCAATGGGCCATGAGCAGCAGTGACAACCCTGGTGGGTAGAGAGAAGCTTGTTACACTGTGATGAGTCTGTGACTTAAAGGACATTGGAACAAGGATGGGAATTTTGAAGACAGGCATTCATATGATAAAAAAAGTGGAAGAAAGGCTATCTGAGACTGAAATCTGTATTTTTTTTTTTGTATGCATACATGTTCTTTCGATTTGTAGATTGGATATGTATGGAAAGTTTTCTTAAATTATATTTTTTAAAAATACATTTCTTTATTTGGCTCTACTGGGTCTTAGTTGTGGCATTCAGGATCTTTAGTTGTGGCCTGTCAGGTCTGGTTCCCTAACCAGGGATCAAACCCAGGCCCCCTGCATTGGGAGCGTGGAGCCTTAACCACTGGACCACCAGGGAAGTCCCCCCAAGGCCTCACTCTGGATGGCTGGAAGCAGCATGGAGGTCCCGTGTAGGAGCAGGACTCTGTGGGCCAGATCTTGACTCTGCCACTGCCTTCCGTGGCCCATTGGGTGGTCGCAGGGGGCAGACGGCCTCAGGCGT
This sequence comes from Tragelaphus eurycerus, assembly GCA_935064755.1. Lineage (NCBI taxonomy): Eukaryota > Metazoa > Chordata > Mammalia > Artiodactyla > Bovidae > Tragelaphus > Tragelaphus eurycerus. Next base: position 71,378 of record CAKXYN010000446.1, on the reverse strand, counting down.
GGGAAGCGTTGGAATCCTGTATGATCCCCAGCGAGTGTCGGTGGTCGTCTTTTCTTTTATACAGAAGTTTATCTCTTAGTCCCCCAAAGCCAGCAAATAGGCAGCAGATGGAAATAGGCAGATCTGTCCTCCATCTGTCCCATTGTGTTGACCATGCCGTTGGCACTGAGTGCCCAGTGCAGGTGTCAGGAGCTGTTCACCCTGCAGGGCTGGCTCACCCCCACCAAGTGCAGACAGGACTCTGTCTGTCCTGGGGGTTGGTTCCCCACCACCACCCTGCCCCACCTCCCTGCCCTCAGGGGAGGTTCCTTTTTGTCTCCTTGGGGACTCCAGAAGGGCAGTGCACAGAATCTGCTTTTGAAGGACCCTCCCTGGGGGGCAGCCCCTGGAAAGGTGAGGTTGGCTGAGGCTGAAGGGAGGGAGCCCATTTTGAGGGTGCAGGTAAGCGCAGTGTTGGCTGAGTGCATCCTCTCAGAAGGTCCTCTCTGCACTGGGATCTGCACGTACATGGGGGTGGAACCAGCTGTTTCAGATGCCTCCTCTTGCTCCCTCAGCGCATCTACTATCTGTCCCTGGAATTCTACATGGGCCGCACCCTACAGAACACAATGGTGAACCTGGGCCTCCAGAATGCCTGCGATGAAGCCATCTATCAGGTGTGGTCCTTGGGGCCGGGCTGCTGGGGTGGCCTCCTGTGGGCACCGAGCCTCAATCCAGCCCTGCGGAGGCGAGTGCTGCCGTCTGGGACTGACTGCTTGGGCGTTGGGGGGATGGTGGTGGGTGACGCGCCTTCTCAAGGAGAGAAAGTGAGGACTGGATGGGAGCTAATGCCCGGAGGGCAGGGATAGGGGCAGGTTGTAATGCCAAAGCTCGAAGCTTCTCGACCATTGCATGTCACATGCCCACCCCATGTGGCAGAAATTCCTGATATCATTCTATTTCTCTTTATTAAGCTGGTGGCCCACCTCCAGCTCCCCTCACCCACCCTAAAGACACTTGTCCTGCACCTGCTTGTAAAATTGCCCTTCTCTCCTCCTCGGAATTGTTGTCATTCAGTTGCTAAGTTATTAACAACTTTTTGCGACTCCATGGGCTGCAGCACGCCAGGCTTCCCTGTCCATCGCCAACTCCCGGAGCTCACTCAAACTCATGTTCAAGTCGGTGATGGCATCCCATCATCTCATCCTCTGTCATCCCCTTTTCCTCCTGCCCTCAATCTTTCCCAGCATCAGGGTCTTTCCCAATGAGTTGACTCTGCATCAGGTGGCCAAAGCATTAATTAGAGCTTCTGTGGACAGAGGGGCCTGATGGGCTATAGTCTATGGAGTTGCAAAGAATGGGACAGTACTGAACGACTAATACAAGCAATAGAAAATACAGAGAGGCGTGTGTCTTTTTAAACATTGTACATTTTTTCCCCCTAAAATGCTATTTCACTTGCTGTTTAGCTTTTAGTTAAGCTTGTGTTGGGAAGGTTTCTGTGATGATGGAACTTGAGAATCTCAGGCACATAGTGACAGTGCTTGCCTTTCAGGCAGGACGTGAGTACCAGAGGCAGTGAGCTGGACTGTCGATGGTGCAGGGCTGGACGGCCTCCTCCCCAGGCTCCCCAGTTACAATGCAGTGTGAACATAAAACGTGGGAGACTTCCCTGGTGGTCCACAGGTTAGGACTTGACCTTCCAAAACAGGAAGTACCAGGAGCTAAGATCCCACATGCCTGACAGCCAAAAAACCATAAAACAGAAGCAATATTGTAACACGTTCAGTAAAGACTTTTTAAAAAATGTTTAAAAAAAAGAAAAAACATCCCACTGCTATTATCACCCCAGGCTCCAGTTCCAGAGCAGGTTCTGCTAAAAACTAGAAATTCAGAAGAAGCCACTCTGTCCTGAGTGTGCCATCAAGGACACATTTAAAATTATAGGAAAGTTAAAATATACATGGAAATTGTCTGCTGTGATGAACGTCTTCACACACCATCATCACCTGGCTTCCTTAGTCCTCAAGCCCAAGTCATGGCTGGTCTTATTTCCTGTATAGCCCCACCACTCCCAAGTTATTTAAGAGCCAATATCAAATGTCTTAATAGTTCTCATGTAAATATTTCACTAGATATTTCTTTTCTTTTTCTTTGGCCAAGCTGCACAGCTTGCCAGACTCCTCTGTCCTTCACTATCTCCCAGAGTTTGTGCAAACTCATGTCCATTGAGTTGGTGATGCCATCCAACCATCTCATCCTCTGTTGTCCCCTTTCTCCTCCTGCCTTCAGGCTTTCCCAGCATCAGGGTCTTTTCCAGTGAGTCAGCTCTTTGCATCAAGTGGCCAGAGTTCCTATTTTATAAATAAGTTTATTTGCACTATATTTTGGTTTCCACGTATAAGTAATATCACAGAGTAGTTGTCTTTGTCTGGCTTGTTTTGTTTGGTATGATAATCTCTAGTTGCATCCATGTTGCTGCCAATGGCACTATTTTGTTCTTTTGTGTGGGTGAGTAATATTCCACATCTTCTTTACCCATTCATCTTTCCATGGACATTTAGGTGGTTGTTTCCATGTCTTGGCTATTGTGAAGAGTGCTGCAACAAACATCGGGGTGCACATGTCTTTTCCAGTCAGAGTTTTCTTCTGACTGATATATGCCTAGGAGTAGGATTGCAAGATCATATGGTAGTTCTCTTTTTAATTTTTTGAGAAACCACCGTACTACTCTCCCAGTGGCTGTACCAGTTTACATTCCCACCAGCAGGGTAGGAGCATTCCCTTCTCCCCACATCCTAACACCAAATTTTAATGTTGACATCCTAACACCAAATTTTAATGTTGGTTTCTCAAGTCTAAAAGAAAGCAGCCTCCAACCTCTGATTGCTACAAGCTCACAGGATTTACATATCTTTCCACCTATTACTTGAGGGAAAATATGAAGTACTGTTAAAATGTTACCTCTGTTTCTGTTCACAGTTGGGGCTGGACTTGGAAGAACTGGAGGAAATAGAAGAGGACGCTGGCCTGGGGAATGGAGGCTTAGGGAGGCTGGCAGGTAAGCCCGGCCTCTGTCCAGGACAGGCCTTTCCTGACACGGCGCTCGGTCAGTGTGCTCACTCGCACACGGCGAGGCCAAGGTCAGCCGTGCTCCCAGCCCTGGCCTGTCAGGGCAGATTTGTCCCTCAGAGTGGATGGGACAGTGTATCCTCCAGGTCGAAATCTTTGCCACCGGTAGGAAGAAAAAAATCAACTTATACTATTCTCTTTCATACAAGGGGCACTTCATAATTATGGAGACCAGACTTGCCAGTCCTGGGGACCTGCTGCAGAGAGAGGTTTCCAACATACCTACCACCTTCCTGACTGGGAGGACGACGCAGATAGAATCACACACACATTTACAGACGTAGCCCAACTTAGAGCACCTGCTCCTGCCTTACTGCAGTGAGCCGACTGGCCCGAAGAGGCAGAGCTGTTCCTCTCGGAGCTGTCTCTCCCTTCTCACCCAATTTGAGAGCAGCCTCAGTTTGGTGTTTTTTAGTTTGGGGTATTTTTCCCCCTCTTGTTTTAATTATTTTTGCCGGCCTTTATGGGGCAAAGGAGCTGGGTTAAGAACTCGAAAGCGGAAGCAGCAGTCCCAGTGAGACTGGATTGTGCTGTATCCTGCTGGGCTCTTGGGCCCAGAGCTTCTGGAGCAGAGAGGATTGATTCTGTGCCACCCTGGAGTGTGTGGGGTCCCAGAGTTTATAGTACCATGCAATGGCCCCGCCTGCCCCTTCTGAGAGGCGTCCTCTTGTGAAGGGAGCAAATGCCCTAACATTGATCCACGCGTGTGTGTGTGTGTTTACGCTTTCAGAATTCAAGTTAAATTCTGCAGACATTATAAGTGCAGCATATGTTTCTGGCAGATGAAACATCCCACAGATCTTCACCCTTGGCTGGGTCTGCCCCACATCCGGGGAAAGGCCCTGTGCACCCCACTTCAGGGTGGGGACAGTGTGTGGAGATGGGCAGAGTTTGGCCATGTCCTTTGTGTTCGTCCCCTTTCCCACGCCCCCAAGTAGTCCCCATGTTGATGCTGTCTTGGCCATAGGCTCTCAGGCCAAAGAGCCTCAGTGGTGGCCCAGCGGCCTTAGCCTTTCCTTTTCATGAGCTCTGAGGCCAACAGGTCCCCATGGAGCCACTGCCTGCCACCTTGGGGGCTGCCCCCCACCACGGGGTGTCTGCTTGCCTCGGTGTCCGGGCCTGGGCTCAGAGGCCTTGGATCTGCTGACTGTCCCTGTGTTTGGACTTCCAGCCTGCTTCCTTGACTCGATGGCCACCCTGGGCCTGGCAGCGTACGGCTACGGGATCCGCTATGAGTTTGGGATTTTCAACCAGAAGATTGTCAATGGCTGGCAGGTGGGTGTGGTTTTCTTCCTTCCCTCACTTGCAGCCCTCGGGCACACAAGAAAGTCACCAGGCATTGTCAGGTCTGCTTCTGGACTTTCTGCTCCTCCCGGGAGGCTGCATTCCGGCCCTTGGCAGAGCAGAGGGGACAGAGTGGGGGAGGCGGTACTGAGGGCCCCGGGTGCTCTGTGACCTGCGTGCCATCCCCTCAGCCAGCAGGGCCTGTTGCCCATGCGTTCTCATTGCACATGGCTTCTGTGTGGCAACAGGACTTCTGGCAGGCTCAGGCCAGAGCCCGGCTGGGCCTCTTGTATTTGGGAAGATGCTGCTTCTCCAGACAGCTCATGGTGTCTACACACACACAGAGCAGCCTCAGTTTGGTGTTTTTTAGTTTGCTCTGCAGAGGGGATCAGGCGCTGACGTTGGAATCTCACTGACATACAGAGAAGGAACACCTTCCAGCCACCAGGAAGTCAAAAGCAGGACCGGTTCTGTGAGGAGTGTCTGCCTGCCCCAGGCAGAAGGGGCTCATCTTCTGTGGAGTCCTGAGAGAGGGACTCGGGAAGCAGTGATCTCAGCCACGCCACTGTCCCCAAACCATGACCCAAATGCTCCTTGTTGGGACTTGCCTCCTTTCTGTCTCTGTGACTTGGTTGTCCTGAACCTGTGGTGTAGACAGAACCGCCTTTCTTTCGTGCCCTGACTGTCCTGGTCACGTCATGTAGATGGAGTCACATGGTGTGTGGACTCCGAGTGACATCTCGAGGTTCGTCAGTGTCCCTCAGGACTTCTCCCTTTTACTGCTGAATTCAAGCCACTCTTAATGTCTTTTTATTTTGATCTATTTTTCTGCATTTTATATGACCTTTTTTAGTAGTCCAAAAGTGAAAGTGAACGTTGCTTAGTCGTGTCCGACTCTTTGCAACCCTATGGACTATACAGTCCGTAGAATTCTCCAGGCCGGAATAGTGGAATGGGTAGCCTATCTCTTCTTCACTGGATCTTCCCTACCCAGGGATCAAACTGGGGTCTCCTGTATTACTGGCTGATTCTTTACCAGCTGAGCTACTAAGGAAGCCCTAATAGTCCAAAGCATTCACTTTTAAATCGAGAGCCTTGACTAGAATTGGGAATCTTTACCTTGTAAATCAACTGCAGTTGTGTTTCCATGCTGGGGCTCATCATCTGGGTGGCCTGGTGGTGCAGGTGGAGGGCGGGGCCCACCGATGCCCAGGACCGCCACCCCCCTCACTTGCTGCCCCCACCCTCACTTGCCTCCCCTCTCACCTGCCGCCCCCCCCCCCCCCCCCCCCCCCCCCCCCCTCACCTGCTGCCCCCCACCCTCCTTGCCTCCCCCTCTCACCTGCCGCCCCCCACCTGCCACCCCCCCCCCCCCTCCCCTGCCCCCCCCCTCCTTGCCTCCCCCCCCCCCCCTCTCACCTGCCACCCCCTCACCTGCCGCCCACCTTACATGCCGCCCCCCTCCCTCCCCCCCTCACCTGCCGCCCCCCCCCCCTCACCTGCTGCCCCCCACCCTCCCCTCCCCTCTCACCTGCTGCCCCCCGCCACCCCCCTCACCTGCCGCCCCCACCCTCACCTGCCGCCCCCCCACCTGCCGCCCCCCACCCTGCCCCCACCCTCACTTGCCTCCCCTCTCACCTGCCGCCCCCCACCTCCCCCCCCCTCACCTGCCATCCCCCCCCCTCTCACCTCCTGCCCCTCTCACCCCTGCCCCGCCTCATCTGCTGCCCCCCACCCTCACCTGCCTCTCACCCCTTCCCCCCCACCTGCCGCCCCCCTCACCTACTGCCCCCCTCACCTGCTGCCCCCCACCCTCACTTGCCGCCCCCTCACCTGCCGCCCCTTCAGGTGGAGGAAGCCGACGACTGGCTGCGCTATGGGAACCCCTGGGAGAAGGCGCGGCCGGAGTACATGCTGCCCGTGCACTTCTACGGGCGTGTGGAGCACAGCCCCGAAGGCGTGCGCTGGCTGGACACGCAGGTACCACAGGCACTGCCCGGGGTGGGGGCTGAGCGCAGGGACCCCCAGCTTGCCTCATGTCAGGGGCTTCCCTTGGGGCTTCCCTGTGGGAGCTGCCTCCCCACACACTTGGTCAGGACGATTTAGACCCCAACCATGAATCTACCTCTGTAGTTTAACAGGAGCCTGTCTCAGGGTGTTTTGTGGTGAGCAGGTTGGTGCTGGGAGGGGCAGGGTGCTGGGGGGGTGGGTGGTGAGAACAGCTCCGCATCCTGGGGGACGGCACTCACTCACCATGTAGCCCTGGCTCTCAGTAGGGTCTCCTGGTGCAGCTCACCGATTATTTGGAGCCATCTGTGCTCTGGGCAGGGAGCCCTGGGCGGATGTCGCAGAATGGAGCATCCCTACCCAGCTGGGCCCTGGTAGGGGGAACAGAGCAGGAACACCAGGTGCTGGAGGAGCATGTTGCTGGCCCCGACGGGCACACACGCAGAGTCGCCCCAGCTCAGAGATGGTGGGAGGGTCAGAGGAGGGCTTTGTAGGGGGCAGGAGGCGGAAATAGTTTGCAGTGAGTAAGAAAGTGTCCGCTGTCCAGTGATCTGGGCAGATGAGCAAAAATAGGGCAAGCCCATGAGCCACAGGTGTTCTTGTGGGCTGTCCAGGTTCAAGTCTGAACTGGGACTCAGGCCAGGCAGGCTGGCAACCCAAGATGCCAGAATAAGTTGTATTTAATTTTTAAAAGTGGGGAAGGTGTCTGGTCTTCTAGGTGTGTGCGAGTGAATAAAGGCCTGGAGACCCCAGCGGGATGCGATGAGGGCCTTACCATGGGGCCAGGCCGTGGAGAGGGCCGGAGCGGTTTGCAGATACTTGGCGGTGCTGGTCGAGGCCAGGGTCTGGACAGGGCTGCGGGAAGATGGAAGGGAAGGATGAGGCTGGGGTATAGCCCCCAACCCAGTCCTTTGTGGCTCTGGGAGCTGCCTTCACGCCCTGAAGCCACCCTCGGAAGTGGACCTGAGTGTGAGCAGCCCCACAGGAGGGCCCGAGGGCAGCAAGGACCTGAGGCAGGGGCGCCTCTGTTGGCTAGAGTGCACTGGTGCTTCTGGGCACTCGGGGATGTGGAGCGGGGAGCACACAGGCCGCTTTGGTTTGCTGAAGTTCAAGGTCAAGGCCACAGGAGGAGCCTCCACAGACATGGGGCATGGTCAAAAATAGCAGCTGTGTGCGGGGAGAGGCTAAGCGAGTCCTGAAATCAAAGTCACCCATGCAGAGTTGAGGGATGAGAGGGCAGGTGTGGAGGGCGGAGGCCGAGGCCGTGGGAGGAGGGGCCGCCCAGGGCCAGGTGACCATGGATACTGGCGTGGAAGGTAGGAGCTGGAGGAAGCCTGGAGAGCGGTCATTGTTGTTCGGGGCAGGAGGAGAGAAGCCAGAGGAGGGCGGGCGGCAGCCACCAGCAGGAGGCTGCTTCTGTGAGGGAGCCACCCCAGCCTCGGGGGGCACAGCCCAGGTTGGGGACCACGCTTTCCCTTGGCAGGTGGTGCTGGCCATGCCGTATGACACCCCGGTGCCAGGCTACAAGAACGACACCGTCAACACCATGAGGCTGTGGTCTGCCAAGGCGCCCAATGACTTCAAGCTCCACGACTGTGCGTCCCCTCCTGTCCCCACCTGGGGCCTGATCCCAGACTGACCCCAGCTGCACTCACAGCCCACGGGGCTCCCCAGCGCGGGAGGGCTGAGGGAGGGTTCCCCGTGAGCCTTAGGCTTCCCAGGGATCCCACATCCTCCAGAAAGAGCCAGGGCCTGGGGCTGGGAGGGGCTGGGCAGCAGAGCCACCGTGGGGTGCCTTCTGCTCGGGAGTGCTTGTCCTCAGACCCTTCAGGGCACTTGGGAGCCTGACAGGCTCGCAGGTCCCGACCCTGCTCTCTGCCCTCAGTCAACGTGGGCGGCTATATCGAGGCAGTCCTGGACCGGAACCTGGCCGAGAACATCTCCAGAGTCCTGTATCCCAATGACAACGTGAGCAGCTGCTGCGGTACCGGGGGAAAGGGGACTCATCTGTGCTGCCTCTCAGTGCAGGAAGCTGGGCTCCATCAGGGACCCCCGTACCTCACGCTGGTCTCAGCTGACCTCCTGAGAGGGAGGACAGACACGGCATCCCCAGCGGGGGCCAGGAGCCCCTGGCCTCACACCACCAGTCCTCCCCATAACGATAGAGCCACAGAGCCCTCCCCTCACCTGCCGCCGGAGTCTGCTCTTCGGCACCTGGTTGTGGCTCCCTAAGAGTGGAGGGGTACATTTGTCTGGCAGGCCCGGCAGTGCCTGTCCTGCTGTGATGCCTTGAGACCCACACGGTCATGGTTTGAAAAGCTCTTTGTAGGTGTTTCCCCACATGCAAGATGGGGGTCTCAGCCACATGCTCCACAGCCCCCAGATTCTTAGCAGATGAACCCTTAGGGTTTGCCCAGCTCTGTGGGTGCGGTTTCTATTTTACCAGCAAAATATGTGCACACAGCAGCACGAGGCCCTGGGCTGAAGGGCTCACAGGAAAATGTACCCCACTCCCCATCCTACCCCCCAAGATTGCAAGCAGAGTCTCCCACTTCAGGCATGAGGCCTCTGGACGCCCGCACCCCAGAGGCTGTGTTCCTGGCCTTGGGCCCTCACAGGGCGCTGTGACCCCCTCCTGGCTTCACTCCTTCCCTGTCTGAGGGTCACCTGATCTTGGCCCCAGATCTGGACCCTGGCCTGGCCCCGCCCTGGGTTAGGGACCCAGAGCTCGAGGCCGAGGCTGAGCCCAGACATGTCCTCCGGGCGTGTCTGCAGTTCTTCGAGGGAAAGGAGCTGCGGCTGAAGCAGGAGTACTTCGTGGTGGCCCCCACCCTGCAGGACATCATACGGCGCTTCAAGTCGTCCAAGTTCGGCTGCCGCGACCCTGTGAGGACCTCCTTCGAGACGTTCCCAGACAAGGTGCGTTTGCAGCTTGCAGACGGGCCAAGCGGGGGGCCGAAGCCGGCCGTTTCTGGGCAGGGCCTCTTCCTTCCGGCCACGGTGGGCTGGGCCGGGCCAGGTAAGCAGGGGCTCCGCAGCCTGGGTCTCCATGTCCCCCGAGGACTGGGCCTGCGATGCTGTGAAGGGCCCTGTCGGGCAGAGCAGCCAGGTTGCAGGCTCAGTAGAGAGGCCAGCCACCCGCATCCGCCAGGCGGGAGCAGCGTTCCGAGGTGCCCTGCTCCCTGCTCCTTGGCCCGTGCTCCACATTGGGACTCGGAGCCCGTGCCGTGCCATCCACTGCCTGCAGCCGGCCCCATGACCAGGCTCCGCCGGCACGCAGCTGAGGATCCCAGTTCTGCACGAGCAGTCTAGAGGACTGAAGGGGTCACCTCGTGTCAACGCAGGTGGCCATCCAGCTGAACGACACCCACCCGGCGCTCGCCATCCCCGAGCTCATGCGGATCCTGGTGGACGTGGAGAAGGTGGACTGGGGCAAGGTGAGCTCCGTGCCCCACCCTGCTGCAGGGCCGAGGACTGGGCTGGTCCTGGAACACGGAGCGGGGCCTCCCTGGGGGCTTTGGGAAGAGAGGGATGCTGTCCCTGGGAAGACACGACTGGGGGAAGGAGGACGTACAGGAGCGGCTCTGGGGTTTCTCCCAAGGGCAGAGTGCTGAGTACAGGCAGCAGGGCAAAGGCCAGAGAAGAGCGGTTTTCTGGACAAGAAAAGGATTCTGACACTTGTCGGAGCTTCTCACCTATGCTTTGTCGTCTTAGAACTGGCCAAAGACCCAGAGGTGTTCAGAAATACATCGTTTATTCATGGGTTTGTTCTCCTCACCTCACTTATTTTGGTCCTATGCTCTTTAGTGGGGTTTTTTTGATATCACTAAATTAAATCAACATATAAAGCCATTTTACCCCCTTTTCTAGTGCCAGAGCCCCTTTCTGGTTTGGGGTGCACCTGTGGGTGGGGCTGAGTCGGTGCAGTTCACCTATGGCCAGCAGAGGGCAGGGCCCCGCTCTTCACCAGCTGTCCCTGGACCACGGGTGTGAAGTCAGTTTGGTGGAAATAAAGCTGCCTGGAGCTCTGTCGGGTTTGCAGAGGAAACGGGGGCGATTCCCAGGAGGTGAAGAGGTGCCTGGTTCCGTGTATGTCCCAGGTCACAACAGGAGAGTGAATCGATTTGATGTACGTGCTGGGTCACATCAGGAGAGTGAGGGGCGAAGCGCTCACCACGGGTCTGGGAAGCTCCAGGCCCCAGAGCAGAGACATGCAGCTGGCAGGGCCCTTCCTGGTGGCCTCTGAGCACCTGCCTCTGACCCTACACGTGCCCCTCAGCTTGGCATCTGGCAGCTGGTCTTCTCTATTCACTGTGGGGTTTCTGGAGTGTTGCAAGCTGGTCTTCTCTGAGCACTGTAGGGTGTTCTGGAACGTTGTGAGCTCCCCCGGGGTTTCTCAGTGTTGGGAGTTGGTCTTCTCTGAACACTGAGGGGGGTTTCTGGATTGTCACAGGCCTGGGAAATCACAAAGAAGACTTGTGCATACACCAACCACACAGTGCTGCCTGAGGCCTTGGAGCGCTGGCTGGTGTCCATGTTTGAGAAGCTGCTGCCGCGGCACCTGGACATCATCTACGCCATCAATCAGAGGCACCTGGACGTGAGCACGGCGGGGCGGCCGGGGTGCACTTGCAGGGCCCACCCATCCTGCCATGATGGGGGGAGGAGGGCCGCGCCTGCTCCCCTGGGTCCTCTTCTCCACTCCATATCGGACTGTCAGGCCTGAAACAGGTGCTACCTGAACAGAATAGCCTCTGCTCACAGAGGACTTGGGACCTGGGGGCTGGCCCTTGGCAGAGATGTTGGCTGGTCCCCACACTGGGAGCCCTGCTTTCGGGGTTAGGGGGAGCCCTTTTTCCCATATCTGAGGAGGTTCAGATGTGAGTGTCTGTTCCTGGCACACCAGAGGCCTTTGTCCCGAGACATCACTGCAGCGTTTGGGTGATGGGGATAAAGTCACCCCTGAGATGTCACTGCAGCATTTGGGTGATGGGGGAAAAGTCACCTGTGTCTTTTCTCTGTCACGCATAGAGAGGATGCTGGTACAGGAACGGGGGGACTTAGGGTTCAGGTGTGATGATTTTCTTCCTTTTGATCTTTCGGTGAGAGAGTGGCTGTTCTCACTGCTAGACTGTGGTTACATCCTGCCTGGGCCACCGGGCGCAGCATCTTCATGTCTTCCTGTGGGTCACACAGCACCTGCTCAGCTCCGCCAAGTCCACGGGCTGAGCCCGCAGCTCCCCGGGTCCAGGCAGCCCTGTGCTCAGGGCTAGCCAGCCTGGGCTCTAGCCGGCCTGGGGGAGCACCCCTCGCCCTCCCGTTCACTGCTCTGTCCTTGCAGCACGTGGCTGCCCTGTTCCCTGGGGACGTGGACCGCCTGAGGAGGATGTCGGTGATTGAGGAAGGGGGCTGCAAGCGGATCAACATGGCGCACCTGTGTGTCATCGGGTCCCATGCTGTGAACGGCGTGGCAAGGATCCACTCGGAGATCGTGAAGCAATCAGTGTGAGTGGGGGGCGCCCTTCGGCTCCCGCCCCATCCCTGCCACCTGCAGCGCAGTGGCTGAGACCGGTAACTGCCCAGAGCTCAGTGGTGGGAGGGTGAGCCTCTGGCTCAGTGGACGATGATGGGAGTGAGCCCTCTTGTCACCAGGAACCCCTCCGGCTGTTGGTGTTCTCCGTTTCTCCAGGCAGAAGATCTGCTCCTGGAGCATCTGCCTGGGGATGAGGGGCCCGGGCCAGACAGGGGGGAGGTCAGGGCGGAGGTCAGGGGAGAGGTCAGGGCTGGGGCTCATCCCCAAGAGGAAGGAGGGATTCCAAGGGCAGGGTCCCTGTTCCAGCCCCTCTCCATGGGATGGGATCTCAGAATTCTGTCTTACAGTCCTCATCCCAGTCCTCGAGTGGGGCACCTGCCATGAGCGCCCAGCGGCCTGCATCCTCAGGGCTGGCCTCAGGCTTTGTGTGATGTACTGTTTTATCCCCACTGTCTGTCCGTGGCCTACTGTCAGGACCACTGGGAGGAGGCCAGGCTCCAGCCACCTGCCGGGGTGGTCGGGCTCCTGGGGAGACAGAACAGCAAGGCTGGGTCTGGGGCCCTCCAGAGGGCCCTGTGCCCTTTGCCCGCCTTGTTCCAACCAGCGTTTGCCGAGTTGCCTGTGGTCTTTGTGTTTAGCTTTAAGGACTTTTACGAGCTGGAGCTGGAGAAGTTCCAGAATAAGACGAACGGCATCACGCCCCGCCGCTGGCTGCTCCTGTGCAACCCGGGGCTGGCAGAGACCATCGTGGAGGTGAGGCTGGTGCCCCTGGGCCTGCGTGGGGCTGTGTGGGTGCAACCCACCCCCTTGCGTGTGGAGAGTGGGGGATCCTGGACGAGTGAGGGGGTGGGCACTGCCACCGCAGGTGTGACCAGCCTGGCGGTTGGTCGGCAGCCTTGGCGGCCCGTGCAGGAATTCAGAGGGGGGTCTTGGGCTTCAGGTCCAGCTTGTGAGTCCTGACGAGATGTGTGAGCTAGGAATGGGGTCATTGAGTTGTTCCTGTGTTCTCGAGCGGCCCCGGTGTACAGGTTCTCCTGGGAGTGGGTGTGGTGGAGAGGAGCGGCCAAAAGGGACGCAGAGCACAGAAGCTGTGTCGCCCTCATGGTTCTGCAGAGAATCGGGGAGGGTTTCCTGACAGACCTGAGCCAACTGAAGAAGCTGCTGCCGCTGGTCAGGGACGAGGCGCTCATCAGGGACGTGGCCCAGGTCAAGCAGGTAGGCCCAGCATGGGGCCAGGAGCCCAGCCCCAACTCGGCCCTGTGGAGGGGCCCTGGGTCCTCTGGGAGAGCTTGTCTCGGGGGGAAGCGCATGGGAATAGACGCAGGCCCCACATCTCCACTCGAGGTACTGTCTGAGCCCCCAGGCCCCCCCACAGCCGCCTTACGGCCAGGCAGGGCTGGCTCTCTGGACAGCCTCTGAAGACCGAGACTGACCCTCTGCTACGCCACTGGCCTAGCCCTGGGGGCCCAGAAATAGTGTTCACTTCAGGGTCTCTCTATTTTTCTGGGCTCCAAAATCACTGCAGATGGTGACTGCAGCCATGAAATTAAAACACACTTACTCCTTGGAAGGAAAGTTATGACCAACCTAGACAGCATATTCAAAAGCAGAAACATCACTTTGCCAACAAAGGTTCACCTAGTCAAAGCTATAGTCTTTCCTGTGGTCATGTATGGATGTGAGACCTGGACTGTGAAGAAGGCTGAGCGCCGAAGAATTGATGCTTTTGAACTGTGGTGTTGGAGAAGACTCTTGAGAGTCCCTTGGGCTGCAAGGAGATCCAACCAGTCCATTCTGAAGGAGATCAGCCCTGGGATTTCTTTGGAAGGAATGATGCTAAAGCTGAAACTCCAGTATTTTGGCCACCTCATGCGAAGAGTTGACTCATTGAAGAAGACTCTGATGCTGGGAGGGATTAGGGGCAGGAGGAGAAGGGGACGACAGAGGATGAGATGGCTGGATGGCATCACTGACTCGATGGATGTGAGTCTGAGTGACCTCCGGGAGTTGGTGATGGACAGGGAGGCCTGGCGTGCTGCAGTTCATGGGGTCGCAAAGAGTCGGACACGACTGAGCGACTGATCTGATCTGATCTGATCTGATCAGGGTCTCCATCCCTGTCTTCTCTTCTCCTTTTTCTGCTTTTCTCAACCTCGCTTCTCTCCCAGGGTTTGCTTGTTGGTCTGGTTTCTCGCTTAGCTCTGAGCTCTCGTGTGGATCCACTCTCAGGGTCACGCTTCCCTGCTTCTGCCCACGTGAATCCCCGTCCCTCCGTGTCCTCCCTGGGGCAGCCCCTCCTTACTGCGTCTCTGATGGGCTCACAGGCTCAGTCCTGTGGACACCTGACTGTCCTTACCTCTGTTCTCCCAGGAAAACAAGGTCAAGTTCTCTGCCTTCCTAGAGAAGCAGTATGGGGTGAAGGTCAACCCCTCGTCCATGTTCGATGTGCATGTGAAGAGGATCCATGAGTACAAGCGGCAGCTGCTCAATTGCCTGCACGTGGTCACCTTATACAACCGTGAGTGCCCTGCCTACACCCCGCCGTGGACCAGCCCTTTTTCTCACACGCTTGATCTGATGTGACACGTTCGCTTTAAGCGGCGACTTCTGGTTTCCTGTATTCACAGCAGAGCAGCTACAAGGAGTGAGATGTGAACTCAGAGGTTGGGGAGCTTGAGGCCCAGGGGATGCCCTGCCTCTGGGGTGGGGCCTTGGGGTCCCTGGAGGCTGTGTTGTAGGTTCTCAGTGTAGCCTTTCTTTAACATTTAGTTATTATTGTTATTAGACTTGTTTAAAGTTATCTGGAGACACTTTACTCAGCAAGGGAGGCATTTAAAGTGCACTCTTGGAAGATGAAATAGTACGTTATTTCTGTTCGCCTTAAACTAGTAACGTTTAAGTGGCATTTAATTTTGAAGCAAATGTGAATCAAAGAGCTCCGTAACCACAAAGTCACTATGAACATTTTCTAGTTCTATAAATGAGGTAATAAAGCCTCAAGGAAACCCACAAGGTTTTTTAAATTTGTAACATAGTAACATAGCAGCAGCAGTAGTAACATAGTAATATTAATAGTAAAATAGTAAAGTGAATCCTAATTTTGAAAACAAAGGAACCGCAAATACAGCTCTTCTGGAGAATGTCAGCTCCCCAGTTCCCACGAGGGAGACTTGGTCCCCAGGGCCCCACCCGGTCACTCATGAGACAGTTCAGATGCCGGTTTTGGTTCAGCAGCTCTGATCCAGTGCTCAGAAAAGGCCCAGGGGCGCACCTTCCCGTGCGTGTGGCCCAGGTGTCTCCTGGGTCGGAGATGGCAGTTCCTGGAGACCGTGTTTTGTGCCGGGGTTTGCTGTCACAGTTGTGATTTCCTGCATTTCCTTTGTCGTTGCCCCAGCGGTGCCCCCGAGTCCCCTGCTCCTGAGCAGCGGGGTGGGTCTCCCGGCGGCCTGCCCTCCCCTCCCCACCCCCTTACTGCCCCTTGCACTGCCTCTGCTCGGGGCCTTGGCAGTGTTCCAACAGGACTGGCAGGGCATGCGCACCCCCACCCACTCGTCCGCCAGTGTATGTGTGCGCGGGGCTTGTGGTCTCCCCACGGGCAGCCCCCCTCGCCATGCCCTGACTTGGGTCCCAGTCTGCTGTGAGGGCCGTCCGGTCACCCCCTGCTTGGCTCCTGCAACCCGGGGTCTTTCGTGTCGTGGCGTCGGTAGCCTTTCCCAGGAAGGGTGGCTGGGCTGAGGCTATGTCCTCGGCCTCACTCTATCCTCAGGCAGCGCGGTCAGGAGGGTGGTCCTTGGGGGCAGCTCTCTTGGCCGGCCCTCGTCCAGCTCAGCTGTCGGCCGCTGGCCATCTGGTCAGTTCTCTCCATGCTCGAGGGTCTCTGAGCGTGTTGGTTGGTATCTTCTCTCCCGTCTAAGGAGTGCCTTGAAATATGTGGAAACCCTGATCTGGCTTTCTCCTCCCGGGGCTCCAGTGCGGTGTGGGGTTGGGGTTTTCTCCCACCATCGTTCCGCCCGTGGCGGGTTCGCTCGCCCCTTGTCTGCCCCATGCTGTCTGCTGATCCTGTCCCCATGCTCTTTGTCTGCTGTTCTCTGCCTGTTTCTCCTCCCCGTGCTTTCTGTGATCGGGTCATACCTCAAGGGGCCATTCTGCCTTGTGGCCCGTGTTTTCCCCCACCTTGGTGTTGCGGTCTGGGCCATGGTCTCCCCTCTGCGTTGACCATCCTCATAGGCTGGAGACTTACGGGGGGCGGCTTTCATTTCCCTCATCGGTGGCGAAGCTGTGTGTTGGGGTCAGGGGAGCTGCATCAAGGCCCTGGCTGGAGCCTCGTGAGCTCAGGGCACTGCAGGCCTCCCAGCTCCAGACGCCTCTCTGAGGCCGTGTCCCCTCTCCGAGGCCGTGTCCCTCTCTGAGGCCATATCCCTCTCTGTGACCATGTCTCCTCCCCCTCTCCGAGGCCGTGTCCCCTTTCCAAGGCCGTGTCCCCTCTCCGAGGCCATGTCCCCTCTCCGAGGCCGTGGCCCCTCTGAGAGGCTATGTCCCCTCTCTGTGACTGTGTCCCTCTCTGAGGCCGTATCCCTCTCTGTGACCATGTCTCCTCTCCGAGGCCGTGTCCCCTTTCCAAGGCCGTGTCCCCTCCGAGGCCATGTCCCCTCTCCGAGGCCGTGTCCCTCTATGAGGCTATGTCCCCTCTCTGTGACCCGTGTCCCCTCTCTGAGGCCGGGTCCCTCTCCATGGCCATGTCCCCTCTCCGTGGCCGTGTCCCCCCCTCTGTGGCTCCAAGTCCGGGCTGGCTCAGGAGGTCCTGTGTCCCCGTGGGCTTCTGCCCATCAGGATGTCCAGGCCCCTCTCCGAGGGTTCTCCCTGTAGGAGAGTGGCTGACATAGTCCACCCGCCCAACCCTCAGGGGCTCTTTGCCTGCCTCTTCCCCTCCCTCTGCAGGAGGCTGGGATTCCTGAGACCCTGCACTCACATTCCCTGTCTCCTACCCATTTTGTGACCCAGCAGGACTTGCTCAGTGATCTGGAGTTCACATATTTTTCTTCTTTCAATGTAGCTTGTGGATTTGGGGCTTTTTTTTTTTTCCTTGTTCTCTAGGTCACTTTGTCCACTATCTGGAAGCAGGAAGGTTCAAAACTCAGGGGCTATAGGAACCTGAGGTCAGACGTTAAAGATCAGCCATGCCCCTTAGCAGCTCCTGTAAATCTCCTGGCCGATTCCCAACCCTGGTGAATACTGTTCAGGGCAGCCCCACACTTCTGTAGACACCACTCCCCCGATGAAATCTGAAAACCCAGTGGCCTGGCAAGGACACCTCATTCTGCTGGGGCTGGAGGCGAGCTGTCTGTTCCTGTGCAGGAAAGCTCTGGGGGGCTTCTCACCCTCTGTCCCAGCAGGGAGGGGGCTCGGGGGTCTCACTGACACCCCGTGCAGGTTAATCACCACTGTCCCAAGGTCAGCCCATTTTCGAGTGCCCATCACACACAAGGGCCTTCAGTCCTGGTCACCAGAACCAAAGGAGCTCCAGTCTTGGGCTGTTCTGGACACAAAGGCGCAGCTTTTCCACTGAACCTTCTGGAAGAATCTGCTTCTGGTTAGTCTTTGGCACCAACCTGGACACAGGGCAGAGTTCTGTAAACAGAAGCTCCTGCGGTGCACCCCTTGCCTTGGGCTGGTCTCTGAGGACGCTCGTCACTGTGGCAAGCACAAGGCTCAGGCGTGTCTGGCTCCCGTTGCCTCACTTGGCTGTCTTCTGTTTGTCTTGCAGGAATAAAGAAGGACCCAACCCAGGCCTTTGTGCCCAGGACTGTCATGATCGGGGGCAAGGTGAGGTGACAGCCTCTATGTTCTTGCTTGGCATTGGGCAGGAACATACAGACCACCATGCTTTTCCGCAGTGTCCCTGTGTCTGGGCTGGATGCTGTGGGTGGCTGGGCGCCAACCTGCACACAAAGCCCAGACGTCCTGGCCCCAGCTGTGCCTCTGGGCCAGGACGTTCAGGTGTCTCGTCAGCTCGGCCACAGGAAGGGAGCTGGATGGGGCCCCTGCCTGCCCAGGGCAGCAGGGTCCCCAGGGCCAGCCTCCAATGGGGAAGCACCGTTCCTCGGTATGACTGCCAGCGTTCCACACGTCCCCTGCACTTTTGTGCTGAGTGGACACCACTGACTGACTGCTTCATCAGCGAGATGTGGGCCTGCTCTCAGCCTGGCCTCATGTGTTTTATTTACTGCGGAACGTGCTTTAGGGCACGAGCTTTAGGACACGTGATCTTGGAGTCCCAGTGTGTCGCCGGGGGCGTCGGCAGGTCCCACCACACGTCTCTGGACTCTAGGTCCCCCTGTCCCCACCCTCTGCCACTTTTCCCAGGAGCCTGGGCACGGCTGCTTTATGGGGGCTGCAAGCGGGCCCAGGTTTGTTCTCTCTTCCACTTGTGCAGCTGCACAGGTGGAGGCACAGTGTGGGCTCCCCCAGCTCAGACAGCAGCTCACACCCGCCATGTTCTGTCTCAGCCACCCCCCACCCCCGACTCCTGCTGTTCCTGAAGCAGATTCTGGACAGCATCTGTTTCATTTGTCAGTATTTCCATACGCATTTCTCAGAGATGGGGACTGTCAAAAAGTTTAAAATGTGTTTTGGAAACGAAAATCTAGAGGAAAAAAGAATCGTAGAACATCCACAAACCTGTTGCTTGACTTCTACTGAAGCTTCTCAAAGTAGATTACAAACACTGTAACATTTCACCCCTAAGAACTTCATCAGTTGTCTTCCCAATGACACTTTCCTGCAAAACCACACAACGCCACCATCACATCTACAACATTTGACAAGATGCCTCCACGTCATTAAATATCCAGCCAGGGCCACATGCCTGGCTGTCTTATTAGAAATCTTGAGTTTGAATCAGGACCCAGTGAGATTCTCACATGGCGCCGGGCAGCTGTGTCTCATCCGTAGGTTTTCGTCCACATCCCCCTTTTTTTCCCCTGCAGTTTTTTTACAGAAATCAGGTTGTGTGTCTCCCCCAGACCATGTCCCTCTGGTGTCTCCCAGAACCTTCATGGGTTCCCTGTGTTTCCTGGAGGTTGGTAGTCAGTTCTCAGGGGTCCTTGTTCCCTCTCTCCATTTCTGAAAAACAAACTAGAATCAGGAACCCCAGTTTGAGGCTGACAGATTTGTGCATGTGGGTAAGCGGCTGTCACGAGAGGCGCTTGGTCGGCACCAAGGGAGCGGCTGGGGTGCCGCGCCCTGTGGGCCCGTCTGTCGGGTTGAAGGACACACAAGGATGCCATGATCTCAGCCCCCGTGGGGCCCCCTCCCAGCAGCCGAGCCGCTCAGCTGGGCGCGTCGAAGCCGGGCCGCAGTGACCCTGCCCTACTGTGTGCCCATTTCCCCTTGCAGGCGGCGCCCGGCTACCACATGGCTAAGAAGATCATCAAGCTGGTCACGTCCATTGGCGACATTGTCAACCATGACCCGATCGTGGGCGACAGGCTCAAAGTGATCTTCTTGGAAAACTACCGAGTGTCCTTGGCCGAGAAAGGTGAGCCTGCCCTGCCCGATGCCACGGGCGGCCCTTGCTGGTCAGGGCCTGTCTTACCTCCAGGCAGATTAATGGCTCTGACACCATGTTCCCTAGCCAGAGGGGCCCCAGCCTGGTAGCCAAGGCCCTAGTCTCTGTACTTCCTGCCCTCCCCTCTTCGCACCTCTGCCCCTCAGCTTGGTCTTCCTGCCCCTGGGCTCGCTCTTGGTGGCCCATACCCCCCGCTCCCCCTCCACCCCAAGGATGCTTCTGCTTGTCCCCACCTGTTCATTCTGGCCTGCCTCTGCTCTGAGGGTGCCTAGCTGGGGCCCCTCCACTCTGGGAGTCCTGGGTATGTGCTGCCACCCAGAGAAGGGCCTGTGGCCACATGTGCCTCAGAGCAGGGCTCTCCTGAGCTGGACTGGCCTTTCTAAGGCAGCCGCTTCTGGAGACCTGGCAGGAAGTGCTAGGAAACCTGAGCCTGGAATCATGGCCCGAGTCGCAGCCCCTCTGGTCCAGGGGACTGTATGCTGCCCTCTAGGCATCCAGTGGAGGGCAGGCTCTCACACTCCCTCCCCCTCCAGTGCGGCCAGGTCATCAGCACCATCCCTGGGATCCCGCCACTGCCCTGCACCATCTGTGGCTCTGGGGTTGGGTTGTGGTTCGTGTTTCACTGAGCTTCTCAAACGTCTCAGGCCCTTTGCTGCCTGGAACTCCCAGTCTAGCTCTTGCACTTCCTAGAACTGACCTCGGAGACAGGCTCCATGCTCCCCAGCTCTTGGACTTGCTGTAGTCATGTGTCCACCATCCCGTCTGCTCATGTCCTTCTGCCCGAGGGGCCAGGGGTGCCTGTGTCTCCATCCTGGCACCTGGGCCTGACTGTGAAGACGAGGCCGGACTCTGGACTTGGCTGACTCTGAGTGCCCCGATGGTTGGGTCGGGGAAGCAGCATCCATCAGCCCTGAGGACCAGCTGAGGATGCGGGAGCAGGGACGCTGAGGCAGGCAGGATGGAAGCCGCGCTCCTGCCGTCATGGCGAGACACTCACAGGAACCTGTGTGTGGGAGAAGCCACCCAGCTGCTGGGGGGTTGTGACTCAGCTGCCATGCCCAGTCTGTACAGAGGGTCTCCTGGGCATGAGGCCACGGGAAGACTGTCCCCGGTCCTCTGCTTCTGTTAGAGTCAATTCCTTTCGAAGTCATTTGAGGAGCCTACGGACTGATGGACTAAGACAGCGGTGATGTCAGGATACAAGGGAAAGAATACCCCACCTGGTTTTGGTACAGGCCTGGTTTGCAGGTTCTAGAACCGAGGGCCTCTGCCACTGCAGGGCTTCTCAGCATCTCCACGTGGACCTGCTGCCTCGGGCTGCCCTTGGTTGGGAAGGGGAGCTCTGTGGGGTGGGGGGCAGTGCACGGTGTCCCCTTGCCATTCCTGTTGCTCGTGTGCCTCCTGACTGACGGGTCTTGCCCGTGCCCCGCTCCCCGCAGTCATTCCCGCCGCCGACCTGTCGCAGCAGATCTCCACCGCGGGCACCGAGGCCTCGGGCACAGGCAACATGAAGTTCATGCTCAACGGGGCCCTCACCATCGGCACCATGGATGGGGCCAATGTGGAGATGGCTGAGGAGGCCGGGGCCGAGAACCTCTTCATCTTTGGCCTGCGTGTGGAGGACGTGGAGGCCCTAGACCGGAAAGGGTGGGTCCCTCTCGAGGCCTCCGTCTCCTCTAAATGTCCCCACACCCATGGATACCTTGAGGGGGTCCCGGCTTGGCCTAGTTGCCTGAAATCCCTCAGGAGACGCAGGGAGGCCTCAGGCACCAGGGGCTGAACCCAAATGGTGGGAACCTTGTCAGCCTGCGAGCACTGCCCCCTTTTGGCCCTGTCCCGTGTCTGTCGCACGCCTCCCTCTCCCCAGATTCCCTGATGGCTCTCAAGTCCAACTTCACATGTTATTTTCTTCTGCACGGTCCTGACACAGACTGGGGGTGGGGGCTCTGCGGGAACCTTTGAGCAGCTCCTCCTGGAGGACTGTCTCAGCCACCACGTCTGTACCAGGAGGAGGAGGTGGGGGTGATGTGCCCTCGGCAGCCAGCCCAAGTGGGCTGGCCCTGGCTCCACCTGCTCACGAGTCCGCTGTCTCCTGCAGGTACAACGCCCATGAGTACTACGACCGCCTGCCCGAGCTGCGGCAGGCCGTGGACCAGATCAACAGTGGCTTCTTCTCCCCCAGAGAGCCTGACTGCTTTAAGGATGTCGTCAACATGCTGCTGAACCATGACAGGTGGGATAGGACCCTCGTCCCTCCCCACCACTGGGTCAGAGGGTGCCCAAGACCACACATCATTTGGGGCAAAGCCTGGACTTCGGTGAGGCTCACCCTCACCCCCACCCCAGCCCACAGCCAGAGGCTCGGCCACATCCAGGCACTCGGGCTTGTGGGACCTCTGACCGTGCTTGGCAAGCCTTGGAGCCTGGTGATGGGATTGCGTGACAAGCAGGAGGTGATGTCACCTATGTGGGTGAATGGAGGTGACGTGCCTGGGATACAGGGAGCCTGGGTGTTAACTACTGCTGCGAGTCCAGGAGTGGTTCAGGTAGAATGAACTTGTGAGGCTACAAGTCTCCATGTGGTTGGTGTTTTATGACAAGCACTGACACGGGGTGATGCTTCTCTGGGCACAGGCTTGCTCACTTGTCACAGGTCAACAGTGCCATCTGCCTTGACCATAGGCCTCTGCTCCACCCTGGTAAAAGGCAGGTCTGCTGAAGGCCAAGAATCGACCTTTATTCATTCCACTTTCAGTTCCGGTGGGTTAGTCTGTCGTATTCCAATGAATATCGTCTGCTGGCTTCTGTCAGACCAGATTGTAACTCCACACGTGCCCGGGGCTGGTGCTCAGCCCTGCTGATTCTGGGATCCAGGAGGGACTTTACAGGGTTCTATGAATTGTGATCCCGATTCGGTTGTAAACAAAACACGTTTATGTGTATAAATCCCGCATCACCAGTTGTCAACTCATGAGACCTGAGAACAGGTAGTGGTGGAGCCTGCATCCCCTGGGCCCCCTGGAGGTGGAGGGGGACCTTAATCTGTGTTCCTGTAATCCACGGGCACAGTTTCTTTCAACAGCATGGGGCTGTAATAAGGTTTATCTAGAGTACTGTCTGCAGGACAGCAGTGTTGCTCTGAGCGCAGCCACTGTGGCCACCCCTTCCTGTGGAGCACAGAGACGCAGCCAGCCAAACCTGGGGGCCCTTTTCCTGACCTCCCCTTCGCCACCCACCCAGCCCAGCTTCCTGTCTCCCATTTCAGGTTCAAGGTGTTTGCGGATTATGAAGCATACGTGGCGTGCCAGGCCCGGGTGGACCAGCTGTACCGGGTGAGGTTCTTGGGCCCTGGTAGGGAAGTCGCAGGGTGGGACCATGTCCTGCTGTCTTGGGCCACTCCTGGGAGCTTGCACCTGACCTAGTGGCCCAGAGCAGGTTGGGCTTCTTCCTCTCTTGCTCAGGGACTGCTTCAGCTGGGCTTCTGCCTGGGCTACCGCCTAGGAGCCTTGGGGCCAGGCTGCTGTCCACACCAGCACGCGTGCCCCTGCAGCCTGGGTGCTGCCACAGAGCCAGTGGACGGGGCAGAGGTGATGCCTCCCAGAGGTGTTGCCACACCCTGGCCCACGATCTGATTGCCCGGGTGTGGTGAGGAAGGCAGGGATGATGCAGGGCATGAGGGCCAAGGCAGGAGACGGGGCTCATGGGCAACGAAGACCTTTGTGCTTAAAGGGAGGTGAACGGTTTCTCAGGCAGTGGACACATCGCCAGTGAGCAGAGTGAGGACCTGCAGCTCTAGAGTGGGCATGCTAGCGCTGGCTCTCCACTCCTGGCCCCGGGTCCTGCCTGTGTGTGACCTGCAGGAAGTGGGCACAGCCAGGGGGCCCTCCTGGGAAGACTCAGCTCCTGAGCTCGGGGAGGTGATGGGGTGTTGTAGCCTGTGCACCTGGCCAGGGATGGCTGTAGGAGGGGACACTGGCGATGGGGGCGTGGTTGGGTAGTCACTGCCCAGATCTGTTAAAGTAGGTTCTTGGACACGGGCCGAGGGGCTTGTATCTAACCATCCCCCTTAACTCAGGAAACAGCTCCTGAAGTCTCCTCTTGAGACAGGACAGGAGGGAGCCTGGGAGGCCAGGTGACCCCGGGCTCAAGGAGGTACCCTGGCTTCCCTTCCAGGAGCACCCTCCTGGTGCTGGATGCCATCTAGGGGTGAATCCCCTCCTGGCGGGGTGTCTGTGCATTGTGTGCACTCTGCCCTGGCGGGACCCCCTCAGGCTCCAGACCCTGTCTGCTCACCTGGAAGCTTCCTGGTGGGTTAGCCCCCTTCCCAGTGAGCTCTGAGCTTTGAGGGCCTGCCTTCCGTCAGGCTGCCCAGGGCTGAGCGCATCTGGGAACAGACCAAGGTCACTAAGCGCCCGCCTCCCTCTGCAGAACCCCAAGGAGTGGACCAAGAAGGTCATCAGGAACATCGCCTGCTCAGGCAAGTTCTCCAGTGACCGGACCATCACGGAGTACGCCCGCGACATCTGGGGTGCGGAGCCCCCTGCCCTGCAGACTCCACCGCCCAGCCTCCCCAGGGACTAGGCCCCGGTCTCGGGACCAGCCTCCATCCCCTTGCTGACTCTGCCCATTGTTTCCAAGCATTTTCCTAGCTCCCTGCTTCTTTCAGTGCCGCTTCCAGGAGGGCTAGGGGAATCGTGGTGGTGGCTTTGAGGGGCTGGGGTGTGGAGATGCCCCCTCATTGCCTGCCGGAGAGCAGGTCCCAAGCACTGACAGGGCTCGCCCCCCACACCCCTCCACCCCCCAAGATGCCCACTCAGCTTCCCCACGGCCTCGTACAAACCTGTGTGAGCTCGTATTCAGTTTTGACCCTCTGCATTCTGGGGTCCAATCAGGTAGCCATGACAAAGCTTGGGCAAATGTGTTTCTGCAGCACGCAAGCTGGCCATCCAGTCTCTCCCAGCCCAGCTCTGCCTCCTGGCCGTGCTGGGAGGGTCCAGTGTGCCAGGCCGTGTCCTCATAACTGCCATGTGGGCACCCGACCTGGGGTTTCCAGATTGAGCAGATAGCAGGGCCCCAGGGGAACTGAGGGTGACACTGGGGAGGATGCTGGTGTCCAGCATGAGGGGCTTCGGTTAGGACAGGCTGGCTGGTGCAGAATTGGTTTGATTTTGCTTTTTCAAAGATTTTTCACAAGGAAATGAAACTAGCTGAGGTCTTTCCTTGTTTTAGCAATGGAAAATAGCACTTCTGAAGTTTATGCCAGGGGAGGCAATGCTGGGGTTTCACTTGGGGTCCCCACCTAGCTGGGTGAGGCTGAATGCCCAGCCCTCTGCCAGGCCTGCACCCTCCTTGTGCCTGTCAGGCAGGAGACAGCAGGAAAACCTGGTCTGGAAAAGGACTGGTGGGCCCAGAGGGGAGCCCACCCTCCATTCTACCCAGATGGCAGGCTGGCACCAGGGATGGCGGCTGAGCAGTGGGATGGATGAAGCCAGGGAGCAGGTGGGAGCTGGGGGCGGAAGCTTCCGGAGGCTCTGCGCCCTCACATGCCGGACCTGGGTGGCTCGGGGCTCTGCTCTCACCCC
The DNA here is from genome assembly GCA_935064755.1 of Tragelaphus eurycerus. Taxonomy (NCBI): domain Eukaryota; kingdom Metazoa; phylum Chordata; class Mammalia; order Artiodactyla; family Bovidae; genus Tragelaphus; species Tragelaphus eurycerus. Next base: position 46,294 of record CAKXYN010000446.1, on the reverse strand, counting down.
GCCAGAGCTGGGGGGTCTGTGGTCATGCCCCCCGCACCCACTGCTGCCCGCCCTTTAGGCCAAGCGTGACCGTCACCATGCCCCTCGCTGTCACTGCCTCATGTGAGAAAGCGATTAAACCTGCTTGTGCTCACATGCTCTGGCCTCTGCGTGTCTCTGCACCCAGGGCGCTGCGTGTCCCAGCCAGGATACACTGTGGCCAACCACTCCGGGACTGGGGACGGGACGTTCTCTCACCCAGCTGCTGTGGGACTCAGAGCCCCAGGAGCCTGAGTCATCAAACTCAACACTGGGAAAACATCAGCTGGGTGTTGGCATTTTGGGTGTGAATTGTACTGTTTTGCACCTGTCTTTTGCCACCCACTCCTGGTCCTGGGAAGTGGAACTCCTGGGGACCAAATCATTCCCCTCCCCAAACTGTATGGCTGCAAGTTAAATCAAAAACCCAGCGAGATGTGAACTCAGGGCTCAGTGTTACCCAGAGAACCCAAGTGTTGGGGGAGGGGCACCTGGTCTCGGGTCTGGGGCACCCCCCAGGACACTGGCTTCCATAGGCTGTGACCACAGATCAACGGTGGGCATCTTGAGCCGTTCCTGACCAGACCAACTTTGTGACTCAACAAAAGGTCAGTCCCACTCCAGTTTCAGCTGAGCTTCTTGGACTGAGGTAATAAGCGGAGACACCCCCAAGCAGAGACATGAAGACCTAAGTACCTGAAAAGTGTTGAGGGCGGGAGCTACTTACTCAGCAACCTTGTTATGCTTTATCTTCAGGCTTTCAGACACCTGTAAAAACACTAACAGCTTGTATTTTTACTTTATATCCTACTTTATCCTCCCCACCCACCCCCCACCGTAAAATCTGAGGCAACTTACATAGACAAAAGAAAAACAGGATGAAGACTTGAGCCCAGGCAGAGCGGGTGAAGTGTAGATGGTCTCAGACGGCCTCGCTGGTCAGGATGAGCAGGGGACGTGGCTCTGGGCTGCCAGGAGCCCCAGTGACAAAGCCCAAGAAGCCCCAGGGGCTTTGTGCTTTAGTTACATGAAGGCAGTTGTCAGGTCAGGATGGGCATCCCAGAAAGCCAAGGGGATGTGAAGCTGAGGCCTAGGTGGCTGAGAATTACCATGGGCAGCTCTAAGGTGTTTCGAAGAGGGTGTAATCTCCTGTTTTTGGGCCTCCAGCCAGTTCACAGCTGCTCACAGGCCAAGGGCAGTGAGTAAGAGAAGGCAAATAAGCTCCTCCCCACCCCGGGGAATTTCTGCACTGACTCCAAAGTGTCAGAGCCTAAGGATCTAGAGGAGGAAGTCCTGCCTTTAGGAGAAGGTGAAAGTTAGTCATATCCGACTCTTTGCAAGCCCATGGACTATACAGTCCAGGGAATTCTCCAGGCCAGAATACTGGAGTGGGTAGCCTTTCCCTTCTCCAGGGGATCTTCCCAACCAGGATCGAACCCAGGTCTCCTGCATTGCAGGAGGATTCTCTACCAGCTGAGCCACAAGGGAAGCCCAAGAATACTGGAGTGGGTAGCCTATCCCTTCTCCAGTGGATCTTCCCAACTCAGGACTTGAACCAGGGTCTCTTGCATTGCAGGCAGATTGTTTACCAACTGAGCTACCAGGGAAGCCCAAGGAGAGAGTTGGGTGAACCAAAGTCCTCCGTCTGAGACCAGCCCTGTACTGTACAGCGTGCAGCCCCCTTAGAAAGCCACACACCATCTCTCTCTGGGGGTGAGAGGGGGGCAGTGAGTGGGCACTGGCGTTGTGCGTGGGAGGTGGGCTTGGCCAAATGCCACGACTAGTGAGTGAACAAGCTGACACTCCCAGGGCAGAATGGGAGTCCCTGGACTCCAGCAGCCTGAGTCCTTCCACGAGCTGCCAGGGGCTCGTCCCTGGTCTCTGAATGAAACCCCACCGCCCATCCATCGACACAGCAACATTCAATGAGGTTGTTAACCGTAAGGTTGAAAGGCTCACCCACAAAGACCTGGTTTTAGGGAAATGCCATCTGCCCCACCAGAGAAGACAACCTCCCCATGAACACGCCTCCTCTGACACAACACCCTCCCCGCGGGACCTTGGTGTCTGCAGGAGCAGGAAGAAAGCCCGCAATCCTTGGCCTTACAGAGCCACCCCCTCCTCACATACGGTTGGGTTCTGAGAGTGGCCTGGGGCTGTGGGGCACAGCCTAGACACCACTGGAGGTAGCACTGAGAAAACAGACAGACCACCACCACGATTTTATTCTTAAATAAATGCTCAGTCTAAGGTCTGGTTAGGCAGACAAGTGGGTGGACATCAGAGGAAGGCAGACCACCGGCCCCTCCCCAGGGGGAGCAGCAGGGCAGCCCAGGGGCCAGGGACTCCGAGGAAGGCAAGCAGGGCGGGCAGGGAAGGAGGGGTTGGTGGAGCCATGAGCGTCCATCTGAGGGGAACAAAAAGAACCCACGTTTGCCCACATTCTCAAGGGTGGTGCCAGAAAGCTCAGCGTGGTCCCAAGACCCACCTCCTGTCCCAGGCTCCCCATGCCTGGCTCAGGAGGTATGGGATCGACTAGCTGATGGCCAGAAAGTTCTGTCACTGTCTTCCCAACAAGCCCTCGGGCTGAGGGGCAGCACGAGGTGGAGAGGGCCACATGCCGCCTCCGCGTGGTCCACAGAGACCCCTGCTCCCCGCCACCCAGGGCGGTGCCTCAGGTCTGCCAGGGCCTCCCCTGGCATCCGTGTTCCCTCTTCAGGCGCATCTCCGGGGGGCCGGGCTGGCAGGAGGAAAGGGGGACGAGGGCAGAGGCCTTCATGCTCCCGGGCGGCGAGCAACTCAGTGCTGGCGTCCCGGTTCCGACTTCCCCAGGAACTCCCTGGAGCAGAGGACCCCTGTCAGCCAAACCCCTCCGGGCCCGATCAGAGACCCCACCTCCCAAAGCCCACCCAGAAGGCTGTAAGGAGCCTGGAGGACCACACTCTGCCTCAAACACCCTGCAAGGCAAACGGGCAGGGCGCCAAGGGCAACGCCAAGTCCTGACACGGAGTGAGGCAGGCCACTGCACCCTGGCGCTGGAGGGTTCTCTGGTCACATGTTCTGTGACGTGTGCCTTTTACAGGGAAAACGGCGGTCCCAGAGCAATGCCATGCTCCTACCATCCCCTCAGCAATACGCATTCCATGCGCCAAGAAACGTCAAAAACACAGAGCTCTGCCTCTGGGACTTTGAGGGCCTCACATACCAAGTGGAGTTCCCCAGCACACATTTCTCTGAGAGCTGATTCCAGCAGCCGGGGCTCAGCAGAGGCCCTGCAGTCGGGACGTGGCGGCGGCCTGCACCTCCGAGTGGCAGGCAGAGAGTGTCTGGTCCATCCAAACCCTACCCTCTGCCACCCTCGTTCCCAGGCTTGGGACAGGTGGCCGGGCTACACCCCCTGCAGGGGCAGTGACCTGACGGGCCTGTGGGAGGGGACGGGGGCCTGAGGACAGCAGCCGTGGCGTCCTCACTGCTTGACCACACACAGAGGACCACAGCCTGGCAGGCCACATGTGGTGACACCGGACCCCTGTGACCAGCCCGGCACAGCTGTCCCAGCTGCGGCCACAGGGGCTTGCCCAGCTCCCGCATGCCATCCTGCATGGCGGGTGAGGGTAGCACCTCACCTCAGGATCCGCGGGAGCTCGGGGCTCTTGTAGATGTACTTATGCCTGTAGCCAAGGTCCGAGTGGAAGGGGATGAACTGAACCTTGAAGTCCCGGAAGCTGCGTGATGGTGCTGCGATGTTGTAGAGCTGGGGGAGGGAGAGGAGGGTCGGCGCCTGGGGCTGGGGTGACCTGCCTCAGCCACAGGATCCTCGGGCCACCCCTCGAGACCTTCTCTGTCCTCACCCCATCTCGAGACCAGCCTTCTTCGGGGGCCCTCAGCACCCCTGCCCCGGGATGCCACGGTGGCCTGAGTGCCCAGGGCAGCCTGTCGGCTCTGTCCCAGGGCTGCGTGGGCCGTATGCCTAGGTCAAGGCCATCTACAAGCTGGCTCGGGGTCTGTGGCACCGCAGCCCCCTCCTTCCAGCCCAGGATGGCCAGGTCCTAGGCCCAGACCTGTTCGGAGGCGGCCTGGGCCCCCTGCCCTTTAGCCTGCCCCTGCCCCTCACCACCGCCACAGTCAGAGGGTGCTCCCTCCCACCCTACTCCCACCTACAGATCTGGCAGCAAAGGCAGATGCAGAGGCCCCACAGTGAGAGGATGTGCTCAGACGTCAGCCCCATCCCAGAGGCAAGAGAACGCGTGAGAGCTGTGAACCGCCAACCTCCCCTGCCTTCTCCCTCACAAGGGGCCCGACCCACAGCGGGACCCTCTTCCACACCTGCCTGGCCTGAACACGAGTCTGCCCGACGCCCACCTTTCTGCCAAGCTGGAAGGGCACGACCGGGTCGTCCTCGGCGTGCAAGATGAGCAGGGAGCAGGAGATGTGCTTCACACTGCAGGAGGGGGAGGGAGAAAGGCACTGGATGGCCAGGACGGGCTGGGCCTCCTGGGCTCCCGGACTGCTGGCAGCAGGGGCCAGTGAGGGAGCCCTGCACCGCAGCGTGGAATGGCTCAAACTGCCAGGTGCTTTTAATACAGAGCCAGCAGCTGATTTCTTAGATGTTTCCATCAGTATCTGTTTTAGGTGACAAGTGTCAATCAAATCTAGAGCTCAATTCATTCACCAAATCGGGTCCCTGAATATTTCCTGGAAATTTAAAAACAAAACAAAAAAAACTTTGCCAGTACACTATTCTTAAAAAGTTACAAAACGATATTTACAAACTGAGTAATAGGTGGGCCAGGAAACTTACTGCCAATGAACATTACTGGACATCGGCTGGCAAAAGAGCCACCCTCTAATTTCTCTTTTGTGTGTATGACATTTAATTCCTGAATGTTTCAAATAAATGAACATTCTCAAGATGGTCACTGAATCGAAACCCCTCAGCAAACTGCCTACCGAAGGACAGGCTGCAGGACTGATGGGCCCTGGACGCTCCTAGCTGCCCCTCACTGAGGCCACACGGGGAGCTGGTGGACGCAGCACACGCCTGCTCCTGGCGATCTCATGCTGATCTGCGGCTTCGCGCGGGCAGCCCCAGGGCAAGCCTGGCGGGACCAGGCCTGGGTGTGCACCCAGCCGTCCGGCAGGCTGCACCGCTGCTAGCGGCACACGGATCACCGACTCACCGCATTTTACTCCCAGGGTGAGTGCTTGCTGGTGTGCAGGGCAGTTTGACATTCGACATCTTTTCATAACTTCCACCCAGCAAGCTGGTCCTTCACTTCTCCAACTCTTGAGGCCTAGCCCACATGCTGGCACCTTGGCAAGTATTTGGGAACAGACCTTCCCACCATGCAGGGGGTGAGGGACGGCCAGCCCCCCAACACTCACACTGGCTCTGCTGGGGGGCAGCCACAGGGTGACTTTCTCACTGTCGTCATTTTTAGAGAGAATCCAGTTTATTCAGGTAATTCTTCTTTTAAAAATGTAGATTTTTAAATGCTAACTGAATATTCAGATAAAATTTTTTTTTAGAATAAATTAAAGTCCATGAAATAAAGATATCACAAAGATAATGTTAATTGAACTTGAATGCTATTCAAGGAAAGAGCCCTTAAATAGAATATGTAACTTCTGGTTCACCTAATAGAAATATTTTTAATATTAACCTTCAGAACATCTTTCCATAACCAAACACAAATCAAATGGCTAAGGCGAAGTCATTTTTGAATAACAGTTACTACTGCTGCCTTAACACCTGTTCAAGAGTTCTGGTTTTGACAAATAATTTTCAAGTAAAACAGTTCTATGGATCAAAAGATACGGTGTTTTCCTATTTCTTTAACTCTACAGACTTTCCACCTTCCTTCTTCCCTTCCTCTACCTTTATAGAGATGTGTTGCTTAGAAAAGACCCCTACATGTCCAAAATCCCACCCTCCTTGGTTAACATGACTTGAGATGCTTATTCTGAGGGTTCTTGGGGTTCTTCTAAATTCTCTCCCACAGTACTCACTTTTCATCATTTGCAAACTGAATTCCACTGCTTGTGATGGGATCAAGGAAGAACCAGTCAAACCCAGGGAAATATCGATAGATCTGGAGGTAACATGTAGACAACAAGGAGAGAATCAATCACTACACCCCTGTGGGGGGGGGGGGGGGTCAACCCCTGCTTCCAATCAGGTGGCCCCAGAGCTGGGGGGGATGGGTAGTAATATACCCCCATAGGGGCCGGGGTCACCTCTGCTTCCAATCAGGCTGACTGGTGGCCCCAGAGCTGGGGGATGGGCAGAACTATACCCCTGTGGGGCCAGGGTCAGCCCTGCTTCCAATCAGGCTGACTGGTGGGCCCAGAGCTGGTGGACGGGGGTGGGGAGGTGGGCAGGCGGTGGTCCTGCTATCCCTCCCACCACCCTCAGACTCCCTTTTCAAGAGGCCCCAGACTGGCTGCAGGGGATTGCCCACAAACAGGACTCCCACACCCAAGACTCAGAGACCAGGCTTCCCATACAGAACAGGCCACAACCCCCAAGAAAGCGGAGGATCATGTGATTCGGGAGAAGAGCAATATCAAAGAACACCCAACAAAGGATTCTTCTGTCTGTAGCAGGCAGCATGAGGTCAGGCAGGCCGACACAGCACCGCTGGACACACAGAAGCAGTGGGAGGAGGAGGAGGAAGCAACAGGACACAGAGGGGCCCCCTCTGGGCCCAGCCTGTAAACGGAGGGTCTCAGGCCTTGAGGCCAGCCAGTGAGGACCCAATAGCACGGGGTTCCCACCAAGGGCTCCCTGGGGTGCCCACCAGCTCCACTCCCAGCCCGCACTAGGCCCCAGGGGCAGCAATGCCAGGTGGGCAACCTGTGCCATGAGGCAAGGCCTCCTGTGGGTCTAGCCGCCCTCAGACAACCGACTGTGACCACACCCTTTTACCTGGCACGAAGCTATAAATATCCTGAGTGGCTCTGCAGTCAGGCCAGTGCCCAGAATTAAATGAGAATTAACTTTCAATAACATCTGTATTTATTAGAATACTTAAATAATTTTTATGACATTTTAATTTACTTATATGCATATTTACTCATAGTCATTTTCATATGTTATAGCTATTATTTCCATTATATACATAAGTCCGTCTTTAATAAGCTCTGTACTTGCCACTGAGAACGGATGGCTCTTGGCTTCTTCACGGATATTAGTGAATGGAGATTCCAAGATGAGGGCATCTGGAGGAGTCTCTAGATAAATAAGACCAACAGGGAGCTGGGAGGTGAGCAAGAAGCCCCAGTGGGACACTCTTCATGCCACCACCCCGTCGACAGGGCCATGGACCCCAGGTGCCCACCTGGCTGGCCCTGCCCCTCAGGTCCTCCCCTGGGGTCACGTAAGGGAAGGAGTCTCAAGGGGACTCTGAGAACCATGTCTGCTGAGGCTGCCTGTTTGGAGCCCAGCCCCTGTCAAGGCGCCGCCAGTTGCCAGAGAATCTGGGGAACAGGGTCAGGCCCTCGGGGGTTTGCTCAGGCCCCCATTTCAACACCCAGCTCTCATCTCACCACCCCACTCATCTACCACCACCCACTTCACAAGAAGCTGGCAGGGCCTGGAGCACAGCCGGTGCCTGAAGAGCCCTCCTGCGTGAGAGCCGGGCCACACCCATGGTGTGGGACCCCACGCAAACGCCTACCTCGCTCACAGAGGCGCCGCACCAGGTTTGTGGCCACTCTGGAAAGAGGGAAAAGTTCAGTTGGATCATGACAAAAACTGCTGCAGATGAGACTGTTCCTGGGGAAGCTAGGACTGTCGCAGTGATGGGTGGGGTTTTGGGTGGGGGTGCGCAGGGGCCCGGTGGCCAGCCCCTCCAGCAGGGACTCTGTGATGGGACCTCCACGGTCCCAAGGCACATGCTGCGCCTCACCTGGAAGGGCCCTTGTGGGCTGCACAGCAATGCCCCAGCTCGCACCCGGTCCTACAGACACAGATGGGAGGGGACCCTGAAGGGGGCAGCACCTGGACTCTGCCCTGCCTAAGCCTCCTGCCTGGCCAGGACAAGCTGGGCAGGTCCAGGCAGACACCTAGGGTGGGAAGGTCTGCTCCCCTCTGGCCAGGGCTCACTCTCACCCAGGAGGGCCAGTCCCAGACACTGCCCAGCCTGCAGCCAATGTGTCCAAAGGAAAGGCAGCAGGAAAACGGAGGTGCTGAAGATCTGGGGCGCCTTTACACTGGCCACATGGAACATCAGAGCGCTTCCTCTTTCAGCAGATGGAACAAGGGAACCCCAACTGCTGCCTCCCCAAGTTTTTAAGTAATGATACCATGTGTGGGCCAAAAGGCCCGTGCTCCTGGATGCGCTGCATAGCACGGCCATGCTTAGCGAGGCCTGGGGAGCCCAAGTGCCCTGCATTGGGGGGCTTCATTCCCAGCCCCCACCAAGGCAGTAATGGAGGCTCCAGGACACAGGGGGCCCCTCAGGCAGCCTGGGCAGGAGAGTCACCGTGAAGACCTGCTCCCACAAACGCCATGCTGGGGACTCTCACCCGGTGCCGAGAGAATGGCCCCAAATATACACGGGGTTGTCTCCACTTCGCACTTTGATCCAGTCAAAAACATGGAGCGCATCATACGTCATGCCCGGCTCCGACGGCGTTCCTACTGAGTCACCCCAACCTGGGAAAGCAGCATCAAAGAGGACATCACGGGACTGCAAGGGGCAAGCCCCCCTCTGCCCTCATCTCAGCAGAAGGCCGAGGCCATCTGGGGCCTCAAGTCTCGGCCAGGCCAGCTCGTTTCTCCCATCTCCTCAGTCGTCACAATCTCTGAACCCAACCACCACCCTGACCTGAGTCTCAAAAAGCAGAAGCAGACAGGGTGGTCGGACCCGCAGGCCCCCAGCACCGGCACCTGGGGCTTGGCCAGGCTCAGCCATTGATAGTCCGGCTTGCCCCAGCCTTGAGCCCAGCCCCGGCTCTGTGGCCCAGCTGTGACCCAGCTGTGAAGAGGCTTCAGGATGGGCAGATTCCAGGCTCAAGGCAACGCTGACCCCCAAAGGAAGGGGCTCCTAGCATCCTGTTTGCATTACAGAGGAAAGCCAACTAAACTCTGACCTCCCATGGGTCCTTCCCTCCAGATTCTGGAAAAGTCAAATGTGACTGTCATTTCCAGCAGCTCAGCAGTGAGTCATCATCAAATGATCTGAAAATACCACAAGGCTCATAGAAAGCAAGTCCTGCAACACAAGCAAAACCTAGAGGCAGGGGCACCACCGGCCACGTCCCCGGGGCGTCCCAGACCCAGATTAGCGGAAGAAGCCAGTGCCAGGAACAAGGCCAGAGGGCGGGCTCAGGGCACCAGCGGGGGCAGGGACAGATAGAGGGAGAAACACAGGAGAGACGGAGAAAGGGGGAGACAGAAGTGAGAGGACGAGCGGGGACGAGGAGCCATAGGCAAAACTTTGGCCTCTTGTGCAGCTTAGAAAGGAAGAGACTCAACAGGAACTGAAAAGAGGAAGTGTTAGATGGGATCTTATTTCTGTTAGAAGCACAGGAAGGTGAATAAGGGAGAGGGCTGCCCCCTCACTGCCCTGAGGTTCCAGCAGCAGGGGCAGGAGGGAAACATGAGCCTCCTCTCGGAGTTTCTTCAACCCAGCACCTTCCTCCTAACAGAACACTCTTTCACAAAAGAACCAACCTGCACCCTAGGCTGGTGGAATAAGGACCCTCAAAGACGTGCATGTCCACACCTGGAAACCCGTGCCTCTGGAACCTCACATAGCAAGGGCAGTGAAGGGTGCAGAAGGAAAGAGGCTGTCAAGGGACCCCGAGACAGGACAGTGTCCTGGTCAGCATGAGCCCCAGGCAATCCCGGGTCTTTACGAGCAGAAGGGACAGAGTCAGGACCAGAGTAAGGCAGACGCAAGGGGCCACAGGCAAGGAACCAGCGTGGCCTGGAGAAGCTGCAAGAGGCCAGGAACCTGACTCTCCTGGAGCCTCCATCGTGTCCACACCTTGACTCATCCCAGTGACTAAAGACTTGGAACCTTGACCACCAGTGCTTCAAGATAGTACATCCATGCTGTTTTGGGACATTACATTTGTGGCAGCCATGGCAGCATCAAGAGGAGACTCTCCCAACGTGCACACCCAGGCGATGCCAACAGCTGCTGGTTCTGTGGGTGTGAAGCCCCACCTCCTCCCAGCCAGGGTGAGCTGGACGAGAGGCCTCAGCCCTATGTCCTGTCCAGGCGAGGGCTGTCTGAGGCACACATCGCCACCACTCTGCTCCCTGCTGACACAAAGCATCTTCCTCATGCAGCAAATTGTGGGAGGCAAGGAGAAACACGGAGGGACGAGAAGAGGTCCCTCTTTCCTGTCGCCGTAACTTCAACAAGACAAGCTCTGCTGAGCATGAAATATGCCCAATACCCTACTGTGGGGAAAGTCTGAGTCCCACAAAGGGGAGACTGCACCTTTGACATAATGAAAGTGGCCGGCAGAGGGTGTGTGCTGGGGTTCCAGGCGCCCATGCCTACTATCTGGGGGAGGATGCACGCAGGACGCACAGCCAAGCACCTGGACCCTCCACTACCTCCACATGCTGACAATCTCACAGGGACCACAGGTCATGGCAGAGCCACCAGCCTTTCAGAGTGACACCTGGCTACCCCACACCAACCTCAAACAGGCGGGGTGAGCAAGGAACCCTCACCTCTGTAGTCAAAGGTGACCACGTGGTAGCCAAGGGAACTCAGCACCTGGAAGTGAAAAGCAAAAACTGAACAACGCAGCTCTGACCCACCCGACCTCGCTCGAGGGAACTCAGTGAAGATCATCACCTCACCGCCCCACCCTGCCACTGTGGGACACTCAGGAAGGCGGAGGCCGGCCTGAGCAGCACCCCTGCCCTCTGAGGGGCCTGCAGGCTGATGGCTGTCCAGGGGTTGCCAGGGGTTCTGACCACCCAGAGACCCAGGAGGAAGGACCCTGCAGTGTAGACTCCACACCTGGTGCCCCTTAATGCAACCCAGCACTGTTCAGATTTAAGCTTCCATTGAATTTTTCTCCCTTAGAAGAAAAAAGTCTCTCAGGATTAGGTGACTGCTTGCATGAAGTCACTATCACTGTCCCACCCAAGCCCTGGCTGGGTGTGCTCAGAGCCACGAGGAAGCTGCCACAGACACCAGTGTCACAAACCTGAGGTGCACTCCCGTCCCTGAGAAGAGAGCTCGGCCAGGGACTCCCAGCCCCCACAGGACCTGCACCCTCTGGAGCCACAGCTGTTCAGTCACCCACTCCACCCCTGCCTGGATCCAAGTCGCTCCAGGGAACCAGTCCTCCAACAGCCCAGAGCTGTCCACGGAGTGCTGGACAGACAGCAGTGCCCACATGTCTGCCTTGTTCCTCCGGCCCTGCTTCAAAACACAGATCCACCCGAGAGGAGGGCGACAGGCGTGGTGGCCCCAGACGCTGCATCAGCAGCACGTGTCAGCTCGAAGACCCACACGCCCTCTGATGACAGCCACATGGCAGAGAGGGTTTGTGCGCCCCTGGGGCCACGCACCCAGACACCTGCTTCCACCATTTTGGCTGGGAACCTGTGTCAATGGTGCCCTGTGCTTGGTGGACACAAGAAACCCCAGTGCTGGCAGAACTCCTGAGCCAGAGCCCAGAGGACAGTGTAGCTCTCGGGCCCCTCAGTGTTCTCCCGTCATTCCCTATGTGAGTAAGTAACTTTACAAACAATTGCAAATCACTTTACGTTAACTTGTTAATTTCTGGCATACGAGCCACAAAGTCCATTCATCCTGATCTTGGAAACTATCCCCAGAGGCAGCAAAATGGGAAACACTCCATGAAGAGATGTCCGTAAAAGGCAAGATGAAAAAGACCAACAACAATTAAGTCAGATTATTAGGGGGAACTCCGTTCTGTTCATGACTCCTGGAAAGAACAGCCAGAGGCAGTAGGCAAGCAACGCTCTCTGTCCACACAGTGAGGGTGGGCACTGCCCTGTCCATCTGTCCACTGCACGGCCTCTGCTGTATGCCACAGCTAAGGGCACTGCTCGCCATCGGACGCCGTGAGCCGACCTCACCTACCTTGTAAAGCTCCACCCGGTGGTCGCCACCTCTAGATCGTCAGGGAAAGGAAACAACAACAGCTGTTAGTGCATCTTCTCAGAAAGGAGGCCCGGGATGAACACTGCAGCATCTGGGCACTTAGAGCCTGGTCCCCAAATCCATGTGGGAGGGTGACGGACAGGTCACCTCCTCCCTGGGCACCTATGTGGCTCCCCGCTGGCCTCCACAGTGTGGTGCCAGGCAAGGGACCATCTGAGCACCGTGGGGATGTTTCTTAATTATTACCTCATCTCTGGTTTGACTAAGGTGGCAGAACCTAGGAAACACAAAGGCCCCTCGACTCCCCAAGTGTCCAGGACCAGGTGAACAGAAGGGATGCCCGATTCCTCGCTGGCACATACACCACAGGGACAGGCCACAGGCACCTCCTGCCTCAACCTCCTCACCCACAGAGCCACCACCAACCTTTAGGGTGCTCCTTCTTGGCTGTTCACACCCCCACCACCTGGACATCTGGCTCTTCCCCACCTGCTCCTGACAGTCTGCTGCTGTGCCTCCCACCATGCCATCCTTCCACACACGTGTGCCCATAGGCAGATGCTGGGTCAGAGCCGCCATCGTGATCCAACAGTCGCAGAGAACCTCCCAGGCCCTCACCGGCCGCCTCATGCCCACCCCTCTTTGGGCGAGGCCTGTCTGCCTCTGCCTCCCATTTCCTGCCCAGATGCTATCCGGCTGTTCCCTGCAGACACCCTGAGGGGTCAGGGCTGCCTGATGAGTGGGAAGTGCATCAGTGGGCAGGCTCTCCCTCGACAGACTTCTCCGCTCTCTCCCTTCCTCATAATGAGCACTTGGGCCATTTCAGGTGTGTGTGTCGAGAGAGAAAGTGTCCTCAGGGGAGGCGAGAAAAAGATGGAGGAAGAAAGCCAAAATAACCCAGAAACAAATATCAAAGGGCTGAGTTTCAAGACTGGAGAGAAATAATGCAAAATGTTTTCAGTTATCTTTGCAAGACTTTGTCATGGTTCTTTTGTAAGATCTCCAGTACACTACCCTGAGCAGGAAGAGGGGTTCAGAGCATAATGGGGCCTCAGGGCATCCTTGGGGTCCAGGCCTCAGGGAGACACGGCTCCTGCCGTCCTGCCTAGATGGGGTGGCCATCAAGAACTGCACGCTGTGCTGTCCTTGGGGACGTGGGGGCAGGGGGCAGCAAACCTTCAGAGTCACAAGATGCCTTCCATCCTGAATCTACAGGCAGACTTTGTCTTCTTTACCACGTGACTGGCACTGCTCACAAAGAACGCCCAACTTCCCTCATTTATAGAAAGAGGCCACAGGAGCTGTTTGTAGTCATTTGCTCTTTGTAAAGCGGAAGAGAAACCCGCCGCAGCTTGTTCCAGACAACGGGGAAGCGGGCTGCCAAGGGCATGCTGAGTCAGCAGCTCAGCACTCCGCTCTCTGGGCTCAGGGCGTCCTGGGGGCCACGTCCCGGACATCCTGCTGACCCTTTGTGCAGCCCATCTGCCCAGACCCCGCCTATGGCCTGCTCTGTCCCCTTGCCATCTCTGCCTGTAAACGGACAGGCCCCAGCCTGGCCCCATGGAGCCCACTGGCTCTCGTGCAGATTCCTCTCAACAAGGCCGCCGTGAAGGCTGGAATGAGCCCTCTTTAAACAATGGGATCCAAACCTGCAAGTCTGAAAGACGTCCCCGGAACCTGCCCTTGAAGCGCTCCCGGGATGACTGTGGGTAAGGACGGCTACACGGGGACGTGCTTCCTCGACGGCCCAGTGGGATGTGCCGGCACTGCCGGCTCAGGGCTGGAGGTACCTGGCCCGACAGCGTGGCAGGGCAGCCCCCCGGACAAACTTGTTCCTGACTGCTCGGCTGGGGTCTCTTCGTGTGCCCCCAGAAGTGTGCCTCCTGTTCCAGACAGCACGCCTGACGGTGAGAAAGTGTCTTCATCCCAGGATGGCAGATGATGGACGCACAGGGGCAACTTCCTGGGCACACCGTGGCCTTGGAGGGTCTCAAAGCCTCCGCCAAGGGGCCGTGTTTCCTGTCCGCTGAGGAGCCTGGGTCCCTAACCCAGGAAGAGCGACACCCCCTGGCTGAGGCTCTTGGTTGCTCAGGCAGACAGAGCCACCTCCATTCTCACCCCAGACACGAACTTCTGACCAGGGCTTTCTGGACACAGCTGCCAACTTCCATTCAGCTGGCGGTTCCCAAGCAAACAGGCCCAGCCCACCTGGCACACAGCCCTGTCCTGCTCTGGGCCTGTGGGAACAAGGGTTTACAACCACCTCTCCCAAAGCCCAGACGAGCCCTGGCTTTCCCCGAGCTCTCGGGTCACCCGTGCCCAGGTGCGCCCTCTCTCCCTGCAGCGGGCCCCTGCTTACCTGGTGCCTGCGTTCCCATGCAGGTACAGGATGATCGGGTGGCTGGAAGACAGGGCATCCTCATACCATATCTGGTCCTTCCCCTGGGCATTCTTCCACCAGACAGTGGGGACCGTGTGCCTGGAAGCAGTAGCAGAGGGGAGCAGCAGGTGACACACCCACAGGCAGGATGCCTGTGGCTCGGGACAACTGAGCAGAGAGCAGGAGGCTGGGGGGGCAGACCCCACACTGTGAGGACAGCATCTGGCAGCTGAGAACATTTTCTGACTCGCAGAAGGGCCCCTCTTGGCCCCAACAGCTTGCCCCGGCAACAGTGACTCCGTCCATAGAAAGGGGAAGCTGTGTGAGGTAAGACCCCTTCCAGCTGGGTCAGAGCACAGAATGGGCACTGAGGCTGTCCCACATCCCCTCACACTCACCCATGTTTATAAGCTACATGAAACTGCACCCATGAGTACACAGGACAGTACCGTCTGTCATACGTGCTAATTCAGTTAACACTGGTCTTTACAGGCTGACTGGAAGCCTGGCTGTCCTTAAAGCACCATTTCTAACACAGAGCCTGGCCACAAGCCATCATGGCATTAGACTCACCTCTGCAGGAAGCATCATAGGCCCACATCCCCTCACACTCACCCATGTTTATAAGCTACATGAAACTGCACCCATGAGTACACAGGACAGTACCGTCTGTCATACGTGCTAATTCAGTTAACACTGGTCTTTACAGGCTGACTGGAAGCCTGGCTGTCCTTAAAGCACCATTTCTAACACAGAGCCTGGCCACAACCATCATGGCATTAGACTCACCTCTGCAGGAAGCATCACAGGCCCCTGTAGGCAGCCTGGATTCTTGCACACCTGGCCAGGCATGCAGACACTTGGTCTATGTAGCCAAACCCTCCTTCAGAGAGGTGCTCTGGTTACCCTTAACTCAGGACACATCAAAGTCACTGTTCATGACTTTGCTGCTAAGTCACTTCAGTCGTGTCCGACTCTGTGCGACCCCATAGACGGAAGCTCACCAGGCTCCCCTGTCCCTGGGATTCTCCAGGCAAGAACACTGGAGTGGGTTGCCATTTCCTTCTCCAATGCATGAAAGTGAAAAGTCAAAGTGAAGTCGCTCAGTCGTGTCGGACTCTTAGCGACCCCACGGACTGGAGCCTACCAGGATCCTCCGTCCATGGGATTTTCCAGAGACTGGGGTGGGGTGCCATGACTTAAAAACACTGCATGGCTGATTGCTCCTTCTCCAGGTCTAAGTGCCAGCATCTCATTTCTGATGTGTGTTTCTGACCATTTCACAGGATCGCATTTTGGGTGGGTCTGCCCACTGCAATTACCACTCTCCCATAGTTACAAACCTGTGAGACAGAAAGGTGCACTTGGCAGATGCTGGGAGCTGATATGCCTCCAGGAGCCAGCCTACCTGAAACTCGGAGCTCTGAAAAAGGCCCTGGCAGCTCTCCGTCCCTGGGCTCCGCCCCTGCCAGGCAGAGAAGGAGCTGTTTCCCCGGCTCCTTGGTCATGGGAAGACCTGGCGAGGCACCAGGGAGGGCAGTTGGTGAGCGGAGCGGCTGCTGCCCCAGGGCCCACACTGCCATTGGCATGGCGCTGGGTGTAGATGTGGGTGGACAGAGGCGCTCACCTGCACACAGTGCTGGTTGTTCCTGGAGACCCACATGGTCATCACCAACACGAGCTTCACGGGTAACTGCCCAGATACCCATCCCGTCACATGACTGCTCTGCTTGAGGAAGAAGCCTGGCTGAACCCACGTCTTCAAAGCACAGATCCTAGTAACCGTCAGGAGAGCTGCCAAGTCCCCCAGACAGCTCTGCACAAGACGCGCAAGCTTGACTGAGACGGACACACAGAGCAGCCCATATGCACACACTGGCCCTGAATGCTACACTGAATCACACCAGAAACGACCACAGACAATCCCTGCTTCAGCCACTCAGAATCAGAGCCTCCTTCTCATTTTTGGGTCTTCACGCAGGATGCCCTGGCCTCACACAGGGGAGCAGTTCAGAGCATTTCCCTCAGAAGCTCCTCCAGGGCACAATAGTTCTCCTGAGTCCAAGGAGTGACTCGGAGCCACTCCTGAGACAAAGAGACACCGCCATAGGAAAGCCAGTCCGTACTGGTTCCATTGATCGGAAACACCCACTTGTCCATGGGTGTACTAAATCGTACTATGAAGAAAGGCCAAAAAGTCACACAGCTTAGATCCAAACCTAAATTTATGGCTAAAAAAAGTAAATACTAAAAAAAGAGCAAACGCCACCACCACTGTCAGGGCCTGAAAGAGCTGCGTATGAAAGAGATGCAACCATATTCAACCCCTGGATGGGCCCTTCTGAAAGGTTGTTGCTGAACCACAAAAAGAAGCCAGGATTCTTGGCCTCCAGAGGAGAATTCAATCTGGGGCCAGAGATGAGGCTTGATCACTCAGAGCTTTTGTGCAATAGAGTTTTATTAAAATATAAAAAGGATAGAGAAAGCTTCTGACATAGACATCAGAAAGGGGCAGAAAGAGTACCCCTTTGCTAGTGTTAACAATGGAGTTATATACTCTCCAATTAGTTATTACAAAGAATCAAAAGAATGTCTGGAGGTTGTAAAGACCTCACTAGACCTACTCCCATAATTTACATTTTAAGATAACAGGATTAGCCAGAAGGCTTTTTCCAGAGACTGTCCTCAAGCAGGATACATTATTGTTATATAATCCTAAGGAATTTAGAGGAAAAAAAGTTTGTTCTTTCTTCCTCCTTGAGAATTCCAGACCCCTCTCTCCTTGGGGACCCCTGGACTTCTTATCAACCTGCCTGGGAAATGATTCTCTCACTTCTCTGAAAGACAGGTGTGGCTCAAGCCTGTGCTCATGATTCCGTGATATACAGTCTCTTTTCTGGCTTTCTTTCCCCCTGGAAATATGGCTTTCTGCAAAAACTGCTAGGGGAAGCACGCTGACTGAAACCACCCACCCTGGCCAGGCACCATAGTAACCATTTGCGTGAGTTATTTTACAACAGGAGGTCCTGGTAAGAAATATGGAACTAATAAGCCACCACTAACCAGAAGAGTTTGGGACAGGTCTAAACCACGTGTCTAACCACCGCCCAGAACCCTTCACGCTGGCATCCATCTTGGCTAAGCAATGAGTGGGCCCCCAGGAAGCACTCTCAGTCAGAGTGACTTGTCAGAGACAACCCAGAAACTAACCCCATCACCATAAAGCCCAGACTGTGAGCCACGTGGCAAAGCAGTCCTCCTGGGTTCCTTTCAATCAAGTCTCTTGCTTTGTCCCCTCATGAGTCTCCTCAGACAATTCATTTCCGAGTGTTATATAAGAGCCCACTCTTGGGCCCTGGAAGGGGTCCCCCTTCCTGCAACAAAAGCAATCTGGTTTACAAACCCTTTGCTGTTTGAAAATATGAGAACAGAGTTGGTGCTAGTGCTCCATTATCATGGAATCTAGAGGAGATTTTTCCTTTGGAAACAGATAAAGATAAAAACGGACAAGCAACAACAGTTTTAGAACCTGCTGTCAGGACAATACTGGCCATGCCTCACAGGCCCTGCTGCCTCGAGGCCACACTGCCAGCGCCTGGCCCTGTAGTCCTGGGGCCAGCACTTACCAGACTCCAATGGTTACGTCTTTCTCTGGCTGGAGGTAGTAATTACAGGTGTGATTCAAACCTTGATCCTGCGGTCTTTTCAAATCAATGAAATAGGGAACCCGCACTGTGGGGGACAAAGAGATGGAAACAAGGATTAGCGGGGGGTGTTACTTTGCCAACAAAGGTCTGTATAGTCAAAGCTATGGCTTTTCCAGTAGTCTTGTATGAATGTGAGAGTTGGACTATAAAGAAAGTTGAGCACAGAAGAATTGATGCTTTTGAACTGTGGTGTTGGACAAGAGTCTTGAGAGTCCCTTGGACTGCAAGGAGATGCAACCAGTCCATCCTAAAGGAAATCAGCCCTGAATTTTCATTGGAAGGACCGATGCTGAAGTTGAAATTCTAATACTTTGGCCACTTGATGCGAAGAACTGACTCATTGGAAAAGACCCTCATGCGGGGAAAGATTGAAGGCAGGAGGAGAAGGGGATGACAGAGGATGAGATGGTTGGATGGCATCACTGACTCAGTGGACATGAGTTTGCATAAACTCCGGGAGTTGGTGATAGACAGGGAGGCCTGGTATGTTGCAGTCCATGGGGTCACAAAGAGTCTGACATGACTGAGCGACTGAACTGAACTGAACTGACCTGAACAGACCACCCTGTCCACAGCAGAGCTGAAGCTCTCAGATACTTTCTTGAACCCTAATGCCTAGGGCACTGGGCCCTGCAGCCTCAGGAGCGGGTGTGGGCAGGTATATCTACAGATCCTTCGGCAAGGGTGAGGTCCAAGCAGAGACCCACTGAAAGTTGTTCAAGGTGTGAGAGGATACAAAGGATGGAAGGAAAGATCCTTGGGAGCCCTGAGGACTGGCCTGGCCATGAGAGAGGCTGGAGAAAAGAAGGCTGAGAACTGAAGGCTGGGGCCAGGGTGCTGGGGGAGGGACTATGGAAAAGGTGACAGAGGGATGTGTTTTTTAGACCTGCGGCCATGGACTTGATGACCACCAGAATGTGGGTGTGGCCAGGCGAGGGGGACACTGAGGTTTCTAGTGCTGCCGCTGACTGAGTGAGGCCCAAGATGAAGCGTGGGTGCGGGACGTGGAGGAATCCACAGGACCCAGAGCCCAAGGAGAGTGGAGGGAAGTTATGGAGACGAGTCAGCAGCTTCTCATTGAGCCCTGAATTTACAGAGGACCTGCCAATAGGGCAATGGCTGACGGACTATAGTGTACCCACTGATGGGGCAACCAATACCCACAGATCTGGAGGAAACTCTGTGAGTTACAAGTAGGTGAGAAGAGCAGGGAAGGAGGGTAAGATCACTGTGACGCTGCTACGTGATCCCGGGTCATCAGTGAACAAACACGCCACACCAGCGTCAACACCGAGTGCAGCCTGGAAAACACAGAGACACACGCCAGGCTTTGAGTGGGAGTTTAAAGATGTGCATGGGGTGCATATCCTTCTTGTATGAAAAAGTGAAAGTGAAACTCACTCAGTCCTGCCCGACTCTTTGTGATCCCATGGACTATACAGTCCATGGAATTCTCCAGGCCAGTATATCAGAGTGGGTAGCCTTTGCCTTCTCTAGGGGATCTTCCCAACCCAGGGATCAAACCCAGGTCTCCCACATTGCGGGCAGAATCATTACCAGCTGGGCCACCAGGGAAGCCCAAGAATCCCTCATATACCACTGCACTTTTAGTCCTTGAGGTGAACACAGTCTTTTAAGTTCTATTTAGTTGAAAAACAAAAACAAAACAACTCAAACCTTGAGATGGGATTTACTCACATTATAAAATGGCAATTCTCAGAAGGGTAGGGACAACGGACAGTGTGGCCGTGACTTCCAGCCAGTTTCACCTTCAATAAGGAAGTCACGCAACTCTGGTTTTCTCTGGTGAAGGGGGTAGTGTCCTTGTGTAACCTACATAGCCACGTGGCACCAGAGCCCAGCATGCCCGCCTGCCACGCTGTCGCCTCCTGAGCCCAACTCCCGCCCCAGGGCCTCTGCATTGGCTGCCCTGAATGCTCTGTCCCCACATACCTGCATTCCAACTCTCAATTCCTCACATGTTCCCATGGCTCAGAAAACGTTCACTGAAGAAATGAAACAGCCAACTGGTGAGGCCATGGGAACACCTACACACTCCTTCCCCTGGGGCTGCTTTTGAACCTCCAGCTTCTTTACCCATCTCTTTCCCAAGAAGCAGGCTACATTTTAAAAACTTAAAAGGAAAACTGACACTCAAAGGAGGTAGCATCTTACTTGCTGGCGCATGTTCCCTGTACTCCAAACAGCGTCCCCTAAACAGGAGGGTATGACCATGACCACAGTACTTGCTCAAGCATGACTCATGTGGGGTGACTCTGGGATCCGCACCCAGGCAAACAGACTCTACACTCTTGACTACTTGATAGGAAGTGCGGAAAGTAAACCAGTTCTGATCCTGGTGGACCCTGAACTCTCTCCAATGGGGTCCTCTAGAAGGACAGTCAGGGAAGGCAATGGCACCCCACCCCAGTACTTTTGCCTGGAAAATCCCATGGACGGAGGATCCTGGTAGGCTCCAGTCCATGGGGTCGCTAAGAGTCGGACACGACTGAGTGACTTCACTTTCACTTTTCACTTTCATGCATTAGAGAAGGAAATGGCAACCCACTCCAGTGTTCTTGCCTGGAGAATCCCAGAGACGGGGGAGCCTGGTGAGCTTCCGTCTATGGGGTCGCACAGAGTCGGACCCGACTGAAGTGACTTAGCAGCAGAAGGACAGTAAAGTCCTAACCCCAGCACATCAGAAGGGGACCTCAGCTGGAAATAGGGTCTTCACAGAGATAATTAAACTTAAGTAAGGTCATTTGGTAGACTTGATCTAACACGACTGGTGTCCTTATCAAAAGGGGGAATCTGGACACAGGGACAGAAGGAAGACAACATGAAGTCCTGGGGAGAAAGCAGTCCCGCGATGGAGGCAGGGGCGGCAGCGATGCAGCTACAAGCCAAGGAACACCAGCCGCCACCAGAGGCTGGCAAGAGGGAGCCCGGAGTGTCGAAGCTCCAGAACTGGGAGAGAATACACTCTCTGTGGTTTTAAGCCCCCCCCATCTGTGGTGTTCATTATGCTGTGAAGGGACCAGTAGGCCTGGAAAGGTCTCCCTGGATGCATCTCTTCCAGATGCAGGCGCCCGCTCCTGCCACACCCTGACTGCTCCCACTGGGCAAGCCAAGGCTGCAGCATCGTGTACGACTGACGGGAAATGACTGATCAATAAAACTCTGAATATGCCCAATGAGCCCAGATTAACTCTACCCCCGAGGCTGGAGATTCCACGCCACAGAGGAGAGGTGCTGCCGAGGGCACCGCTGTCAGGTCTGGCGAGTTCTGTCCCAGAAAAGGTGGCCACGTGGTTTAGTGCCACCCCAAAGCTCCAAGGGCTCCCCACCAGTGAAGAGAGTCTTCTTGGGATTGGCAGTTAATCCTGAAAGCCTCCATGGCTGAGAAATCTAGAACCAATATCCTTGATTCTGCTCTAGGACAGGCTCATTCCACAAGGCTCATCCTCCAGTTCACTTCCATTTCTATGTTAGAAATAACCATGGAGAGGCTTCCCTGGGAGCTCAGTGATGAAGACTCTGCCTGACAATGGAGGAGAGGCAGGTTCCATCCCTGATCTGGGCAGATCCCACATGCCATGGAGCAACTACGCCCGTGCACCACAACTATTGAGCCTGTGCTCTTTAGGCCGTGAGCCACAACTACTGAAGTCCATGTACCTAGAGCCTGTGCTCCGCAACAAGAGAAGCCAGCACAATGAGAAGCCCGCGCACCACAACTAGAGAGCAGACCCCACTCGCCACAACTAGAGAAAAAGCCTGAGTAGCAACAAAGACCCAGCACAGCCAAAAAATAAAGAAAGAAAATTAAAAAACAAAAAAAGAAAACAGGGAAAAGGGTGCAGATTAGTGCAGAGGTGCCCCTGTATGCCTCCCAGCTGGCTAACAAGAGGTATCTGGTCAGTGCTGGGGTGAGACAGCCCAGACAGTGGTGGCCAGGCCAGAGGAACCACCTGGCCACTACTGGTAAAAGCCAGTATGACTGCTGCAAGGGAAAGAAATGGGGTCAAGGGGTTCAGGGCCCCAGGCTGGCCTGAGGAGGGTCTGGGATCTACCTGGGCTGGAACTTGGCTCAATCCTGTGAGCTTCCATGTGGCCTGAGCCCTCAGCTTGTGACTCTAGGATGCCGGCTGGATCCCACACTCCCAGCCTCTGCGCCGGCCAAGGACAGAGCATTGAGCACGCCAGCAGCCCGAGGTGGCAGGGCAGGAGCTGACAGGATGACCCAGTTCCACATCGCTGTCAGTTACAAGCTCTGCTGCACAGGGAGGTCGGTGCGCAGCCAGCGACCCGGCACATAGGCCCAGGCAGCTTCCAGAGCCAGGCCCTCTGTGGTCCCCTGCTTTCCCAGCTGTCTTATCCACTGAGCATGCTGTCATTTATCAGCAACCACAAATGTCACGGGTGTGATTAAGGAAGGCCTCTGCCTCTGCACAGCCATGCTTGGTAAACAGTGAGAAAATACATGAACGAAGAGAAAACAACTGAGTCGGTCATCCTTTAGATGCTGGTAGGGTGGGAGGCCAGAACTCCCGGGCTGCAGGGGACATATCCAACCACCAGAGAACTATAAACACCGTGGCTACGCCCTGTCCCAAGCACTGAGTAAAGAGCAAGAGCAAAGAGGTGGGGCGCCAACAAGGGAAGGGCCCTCCCAGCTGGGTTTTATCAAACTCCAGCTGCCTCCATGGACTCTGGGCTCCCAAAGAAGGAAGAGATAAGGAAAGGGATCAGGGGTCACTAGAATGGCTAAGAGGAAGGAAAGAGAGGAGGCTGAAGGATGGTCATCCCTTGAAAGCTGTAGTGGACAGGCTGTTGCATTAACAACAAAGTAATTCAGATATTAACTCTAATCTCAAAAAAAAGGCCCAGAGCACTGTGCAGAGAAGAGCATTTCTACACCAGCCTCTGAATTGAAACACTCCTTCCCGCCAGGAGACAATTCTGGATTCCAGGGCAAAGACTTTGAGAACCGGCTGGTATCACCCTGACACTGCTGGGGGCGAGGGAGCTGACTTTTGAGTGTGGGTATTGAAAAGCATGTATATTTACATTTACGTGTACAGACACACACACAAAGGCCAACAGGAAACAGGCAACAATGTGACAACAATTTTCTCTCAGCAAGTTTCCTTTTCTTCTTCATGCCATTCAGAGCTTTTCAGTTAATCTTTTGTTTTTAAGAAAGTCATCTATTTTTTTGTTTATGAAAAAATATATTTAAAGGAGAATAATGCCTTAAATCATAGATGCTATGCTTTGTCTAATGTTTATTTATCTAATTTATAGTTTCAGATAGATTTGTTATGAACTTAATACTTTAATCATGTTTCGGGGCTCAAAAGATGGTTCCACTTCCTTCAAAGTCCAGATAGAAACCCACAGCTCACGATTCACGCCTTGAGAAGGAAGGTGCTCCAGAACACACAGGCCCTCCAGCAGCATGAGGTGAAACTACCACATTACTGCCCAGACGACCCCACCTCCACAGGGGAGGGCAGGGGCCCTGACAGCTACCCCTCCACACAGCAGGCAGAGGGAAACAAGCAGTTGGGGACAGGCGTCTCTCTGCGGGGGTGCAGGGCAGCCCTGCCAACCCCTTCTCTTCTGTGCCCGGAGCCTGAACAGGAGAATCCAGGAACATCCTGTCATTTCGTTAGGAGATCAACAGTGCAAAATTCATGAGCTCCATCTAGAGTGACCCCAATGATGGAGCTGAAGAAAATCAACTCAATTCAGAGAGCTGCTGGGACCCACAGTGTAGCAGCCCAGAGGGAAGCGGGCCACTGGCTGCCAAGATGCCTGCCCAAAGTGTCTGGAGGTGCCCGGAGGCCTGCCCTGTGAGAGAGCTGGGCAGGGCTGACTCTAAGATCTGCCATCAGGAAACCTGCAGCCTGTGGCCTCATGTTTGCATGTAACCTAAACTCTCTTCCACGCAAGGCTGACTGGACACCTAAGGGACATTACAGTCAGAAAAACAGAACTTTTTTGATTTTAGTATGTTGTGAGCTCCTTCCAAGTTGAGGCTTCTCACAAGCGATGAAAACTCAGAGATGTTTCTGTTAGAAAAACGAAATCTTTCTTAATGTACTGACATGCGTTTTACACTTACTTTCAGACACCCAAATAAAAACCTCTTTTATATTTATTGTATTTTATTATCCACCTGACTATCTCTGTTCCTCTTCCTCCTCTGGCTCCTCTTGATTTCTTGGCTGCCCCAGGCAGCATGTGGGATCTTAGTTCCTGGACCAGGGATGGAACCCAGGCCCCTACACTGGGGAAGTGCAGAGTCTTAACCACCAGGCAACCAGGGAAGTCCCATCCTGCTCCTCTCTAGAGCACAAATTCCTTTTCAGCAGTGACATCCACTTTTCTGTGATCAAGTCTACTGCAGACTTAACATCGCAAACTCATATGTCCCAGTGCCCAGCAGAGCCTGCAACACTGGTGTTATTTAAGGGGAGGGGCACCCACCCCCACCCCGCCGCCCCAGGCCAGTCATCACACAGGACACCTCAATACCTCCAGTCTGTCCTCTCCTCTCCCTCCCCTTCACCAGCTCCCCTGCCGCCTCAGAGCACCAGTATAGTTTCCCAAGCCCCTGGTTCCCACACACACAAGTCCACACCCACTCTTTGCAAACTGGCACGGCTGCAAGAACGCAGAGGCCGCTTCCCCTGCCCTAAATACTCCCTACAGCCAACGGCAAGCCATCACTCACGGGGCACGGCCACGTGCCAACCACCAGGTTCTATCCACCGACCTCCAACTCTGCAGGTGCGGTCTCTTCCCTCCTGGCCTCATCTTGTGGGTGTAAAAAGATGTTCCTTATAATGATTATTCCCATCAACTATACACTTTCCACTTCATAAACCAGATACTTCCACCCTTTTTCCTCCCACTTGTCCAAAAGTAAACATATAGCATAAAAAACAAAAACAAAAAAAACAACTTTGGAACACACCAGGTCCAAGTTAACTGACGGGATTATAATCTAACCTCTAACCCGCACCTCTAAAGTGAAAGTGAAGTGAAAGTGAAGTCAATCAGTCGTGTCCGACTCTTAGCGACCCCATGGACTGCAGCCTACCAGGCTCCTCCGTCCATGGGATTTTCCAGGCAAGAGTACTGGAGTGGGTTGCCACTGCCTTCTTCGTCACCTCTAAAGCCAGCATACAATTCCACAGAAACCAAAGCAGCATGCTAGGGTTTTTTAAGGGTAGGAAAAAAGGTATAGGGGTGTGTGTGTGTGTGTGTGTGTGTGTGTGTGTGTGTGTGTGTGTGTGTTTTAAAGAAAAAAGGTATAGGGGTGTGTGTGTGTGTGTGTGTGTGTGTGTGTGTGTGTGTGTGTGTTTTAAAGAAAAAAGGTATAGGGGTGTGTGTGTGTGTGTGTGTGTGTGTGTGTGTGTGTTTTAAAGAAAAAAGACCAGATTTGTGTGTGTGTGTGTTAAAGAAAAAAGACCAGATTATTTTTTCAGTCACTACAATTTCAGTGATCACCTTTTCCAAGGACAGCTAACCTCCTAGACTGCGCTACAGACAGATCACCCCCAATATGACAGCTTCAGAAGACTCTATATGTCATCAACACTTCTACCCACCTCGGTGAAGAAAGACCCCCAGCCATGCAGCCGTCATCTATGCACACAAATGCCAGCCCTGAGAGAAATGCCCTCTTTACCAACACCCCTCAACTGGGAATGGGCACAGGGAACCTTCTGGACAGTAGAAAGGCTCTGCTTCCAGACAGTCAATGTCGCTCAGTCGTGTCCAACTCTTTGTGACCCCAAAGACTATACAGTCCACAGAATTCCCCAGGCCAGAATACTGAAGTGGGTAGCCCTTCCCTTCTCCAGGAGATCTTCTCAATCCAGGGATCGAACCCAAGTCTCTCGCATTGTGGGCGGATTCTTTACCATCTGAGCCACCACGGAAGCCCAAGAATACTGGAATGAGTAGCCTATCCCTTCTCCAGTGGATCTTCCTGACTCAGGAATTGCACTGGGGTCTCCTGCACTGCAGGTGGATTCTTTACCAACTAAGCCACCAGGGAAGCCCTACTTCCTGAGCTGAGTGGTAAAGATATAAATACATAAATCATATGAACATGAATTCTTACTAAAATTAAAATGAAAATGGACACACAGCACTTACCGAAATTCAAGAAAATCAGTTTGGCCTGTATCCCAGGACATAGTTTGATGAGAAACGGAATGGCCACATACAATCCCAGGACAAAGAAGAATATCTTCCTCAGTCGGAAGCACAGGCCCTTTCGTCTGCAAGAGAAAAGCAGTACACAGTAGTGAGTCCACTACAGTTTAGTAACAGTATCGTCAAAAATCACTCACCAAGACCCACACCTACTGTGCCCAACAAGAATATCACCGAGAACAAGAGCAGCCTCCCACCTGCGTGTGCCTTGTCATTTGCTCAGAACTCTACCAGAAGGGTAAAATTTTTTTCCTGAAAGTCAAAGAAACAGTCCTGCTGATTTCCTATAGGAGCCCTGGGATCCTTCAGATCTTCAGAAAGTGCCCAACCTCATGTCAGACTATGGCTGCAACTTCCCCTCAGGCCCCCCCCCCCAGAGAGGCAGCCTCTGGGCCTCTGATTCCTCTCCTGCAAGCGGGCATGGGCTCCCCAGCAGAGGAAGCACCTACGCACAGAACCTGTCAAACCAGATCCCAGGAAGGGGCAGGGGGCCAAGGACAGGACAGTGGCCACAACTCCATGTTCTCATATTTCTGCCTGCATACCTTCCGGAGGCCCCTGCTCTGGAAGCCTCAGGCCAGGTCATCAGCCCAGGTCTCAAAACTCTCTCTAGCCCAGAAATCCTCAAACTTGGACCATGGGCCTCTCGACAACTGAAAAACTGAGGGCCCAAAAGACCTTCATGTGATTTATGTTTATCACTATTTGTTTTATGAGACATTAAAGAAAAAAATTTAAATATCTATTATACTAAGTCATTCAATAATAAACAATCCATGACAAGTTAATAAAATTAACATCTGTTATTTAAAAAGATTAAATTTTCCAAAAGGAAAAATTTTAGTAAGGAGATTTTTACAAATTTCTCCAAGACAAACAGCTTAGCATAAGACAGATGGGTTCCAGTACGTGCTTCTGTGTTCACTCTGCTGCAGACACATCACGTAGCAGCTGAAAAGCTCCCGGAAGCCCATGAGAGATGGAAAGGGAAAAAGGCAAACAGTGCTTCCACGAAATCTCTCTGAAATCAAGGTTCAACCTCAATGGGGCTACTTATATCTGTGCTATTTCAAAAAAGTATTCAAGGTAGTTTACAAAATATACCTAGAACTCATCAGTTCTAGGTATGTGAACTCATCACATGCAACAATACAGAAGGCTATAAAAGCATCAGGCTAAGTAAGAGGGACACAAGACTACACATTCCATAATCCCACTTGTCAAATATTCCAAAAAAGGCAAAATTATATAAGACAGGGAAGCTTTTTCTCTTCTCCGCCATCCTATGTGCGGTTGGTTCTCCCTCACCATGTCTTCTCACAAGACTTTAGGATCAAGCAATTCCTGGCCGAACAAAGCAGATCGTCCCATTCCTCAATGGATTCGAATGAAACTGGCAATAAAATCAGGTACACTCCGAGAGACAGGAGAAGAACCAAGCTGGGTCAAAGAACAAGCTGGGTCTAAATAGTGGTCAGCATGTGTGCCACACATGTAAGACAACTTTAAGCAGCCAAATCACATGAGAACATCACTACTATATTTGGCTCCTAATGTATTTCCTCACTATCATCTGAGACTCAGTAATAAGAGTGAAACTGTTAAAAAAAAAAAAAAAAACAGGGAAGCCTGGCATGCTGAGGCTTAAGCGGTCACATAAAGTTGGACGTGACTAAGTGACTGAACAACAACAATAGGCAAAACAGCAGAATAGCGATCTCCCGGGCTGGGATAGAGGGAAGAAGAGATTACAAGGGGTATGAGGCAACTCTTGCAGTAAATCAACACTCAACAAAGCGGACTGATATAAGTAATACTTCAGTACAGCTGATGACAAATGCATGTATTTGACAATGTAATCCTTTCACTCAATCACCTGGCTCATCCTCCAGTTGTTACTGAGCACCAGGTGCTCCTTGGGCAATGGACAATAAGGGCAGAAAAGGATGCATCTGCCTCTGTGCTGTGCTCTCAGCTCAGCAGGGCAGACAAAAGCCTGTGCCAGCACACCAGCACAGGGTGACCTGACCTAGTCCAGGCTGCCAGGGCAGGGCCACTGGTAGAAACACCAAGTCAGGAATATAGGAGTTAGCCAGATGACGCAGGAGACGTTTAAAAGGGCATCTTGGGACTTCCCCAGTGGTCTAGTGGTTAAGAATCCGTGTTCCAAGAGGGGCCGTGGGTTCCATCCCTGGTTGGGGAACTAAAATGCTGTGGAGCAACTAAACCCACGCATGCCAAAACTAGAGTGCCCACATGTCGGCTGCAGCAACTGAGCCTGTGAGCTCTGGAGCGCCCACACCACAGCTTCTGAGCCTGTACGCCACAAGAAAAGATCCTGCATGATGCAACTAAGACCTGATACAGCCAAAGAAATAAATACATATTAAAAGGACACTTAAAGTCCATGCTCAATCTACATTTCCACTGACAAAAGGCATACAATGTGGTGGTTAAATGGAAGGCTGGGGAGTTAAGGTGATCTGGGCCAATATCCAGTCTGCCACTCACTAGCTGTCATACCCCTCTTGAACAAGAAATACGTATATAAATAGAAATTTCAAAAAAACTATATATCTGAAGCAGTAAGACTCTTCTACATTAAAGTCATTTTCTTCTGGATTGAGTTATGATTATTACCATACACATGAATCAAAATGACAAACATTTCATTTTTGGTAAATCATTATTAAGCATGGAAAGTAAACTTTTACTGAAAACGCATCTCTAAATGAAATGGATTCCACTACTTTGCCAAATGCATCATGTCTCTCTCTTATATATGTTACTTATTGATGTAGAAAAGGGAAGGGTTAACATTAATTAAGGCAAGAGGAAAAGGGGATGACAGAGGATGAGATGGTTGGATAATATCACCAACTCAATGGGCATGCTGCTGCTGCAAAGTCGCTTCAGTCCTGTCCAACTCTGTGCGACCCCATAGACAGCAGCCCACCAGGCTCCACCATCCCTGGGATTCTCCAGGCAAGAACACTGGAGTGGGTTGCCATTTCCGTCTCCAATGCATGAAAGTGAAAAGTAAAAGTGAAGTCACTGAGTCGTGTCCAACTCTCAGCGACCCCATGGACTGCAGCCTACCAGGCTCCTCTGTCCATGGGATTTTCCAGGCAAGAGTGCTGGAGTGGGGTGCCACTGCCTTCTCCGGCATGAGTCTGAGTAAACTCCGGGAGTTGGTGATGGACAGGGAGGCCTGGTGTGCTGCAGTCCATGGGGTCTCAAAGGGTTGGACACGACTGAGCGACTGAACTGAACTGAATATTAATTCTAGTTCTGTTTTTTGGTTTCTGAAAAATACAAATATTGAGAACTTATTCATATCAGTAAAAGGGAATGGAAGTTTACTAGTATTACCAATTTTTCAGGGTTATATGCCAAAAATCACACAGTGAAAAATACTCAAGCCCTTTTTCATTTTTGTTGACAGCTAAGAATTCGATACCACCAGACTTGTACCATTTTATGCAGTCATTAGATATTCACTTAGTTTCTCAGCTTTTACCAAGAACTGACCCTCTCTTCCTCTGTGCCTTGACCTTGACCTGCTTTAGTAAGAATTCTGTTAAGTCATCCCCCATCTTGATATCTCATCCACTGACCTGCCTTTGCAAGAGCCCGCCTACCCTTGATATCTCAACTGTTTCCATCCACTGACATGCTAACTCTACCTCCTGTCTGGAAATCCCAAGCTGTCTCCTCAGAAGGCACTCCAGACAGGACTGTACGCGAGACTGACCTTTCTACTGACTTTTCTGTCCATCCTGCCAGGCCTTTCCCCACCTTCCTACAGGCACTAGAGTTTTAGGCCTCTGCCTCCCTGGGGGGCGGTTAAGGGACTCAGGGACCTCACATAGCCTCTGAGGATGAAAAGGAAAAAAATGACACATGGGAAACAAGTTGGGTATTTTACCCCCTCAGCTGAGCTATGGAAACACCCAGACTGCTGCTTGGGATTTTTAAGAAGTTCCTCACCAGAAATTTAGTCCATTGCCTCCACAGATTACACATTATGGGAAATGAAAATCTTAAAAGTTAAATATTGTACAAAAGCATTAGTCCTCATCTTGGGCAGGTAATCTTAAATTGTTCCATTTGGCCCAAACTAAATTCAGATAAAAAGACAATTAAAGCAGGGCAAAGATGAGAAGCAACTCTTCTTATGCTACCTAAGCTGGTGAGCTTGGTTTGACTATGGTTATGCTGACTGGTGGCTCAGCTGTTAGGACAAGTGCAGTAACGTGTGTGTGTGTGTGTGTGTGTGTGTGTGTGTGTGTGTGTGTGTATGTGTAACCTACAGTTGACCCTTGAAAAGTGAAGGGCATGGGGTGCCAACCCTCCATGCAATAGTAAACATGAGTGTAACTCAGAGCTGGTCCTCCATTTTTGCTAATCCACATCTA
Organism: Tragelaphus eurycerus; assembly: GCA_935064755.1. NCBI lineage: Eukaryota > Metazoa > Chordata > Mammalia > Artiodactyla > Bovidae > Tragelaphus > Tragelaphus eurycerus. Next base: position 15,426 of record CAKXYN010000446.1, on the reverse strand, counting down.
CAGATTCAACTAACTGTGGATCACGTGGTACCGTGGCACATCTTTGGTGAAAAAAACCAATCCGTGTACGAGGGGACCCACACTATTCAGACCTATGTTGTTCAAGGGGCCACAGTATTTGTGATGTTTTCCTAGCCCTGGGTGGTATTACCAAATTAATTTACAAAATCCCTTAAAGGAGCCCTTATCCAAATGACTTAAAGAGAAATACTGCTGCTGCTGCTGCTGCTGCTAAATTCATTCAGTCGTGTCCGACTCTGTGCGACCCCATAGACGGCAGCCCACCAGGCTCCCCTGTCCCTGGGATTCTCCAGGCAAGAACGTTGGAGTGGGTTGCCATTTCCTTCTCCAATGCATGAAAGTGAAAAATGAAAGTGAAGCCGCTTAGTCGTGTCCGACTTCACGACTCCATGGACTGCAGCCTACCAGGCTCCTCTGTCAGTGGGATTTTCCAGGCAAGAGTACTGGAGTGGGGAAAGAGAAATAAGTGCTAAATTAAATATTCCTAAAACTCCCAGACATATAAGAACCCAAATATTTTTCAAGTTCATGTATAAATAAAACCAGTTTAGTAGTGTCACTTTAATAAAAGCAGTTGTCCTCTTGAAATGGAGGGAAGGGGGCATGGCACAATTCTTAAAAGAATGACAAGGCCATAGTACATGACAAAACTGGTTAGAACTAAGTAGATCCAAGATGGTAGGAGAGTCAACTCTCAGTAGACCTTGAGCCTCATTATATGCCCATTGTAATGCATTAGCTAAATGACACAGCAACCAGCACCATGACACTTCTGTGGCTGACCAAAAAGGCCAAAAGTGGGTGGTGGCCCAATTCATGGAAATCCCCACCCCTTCCCTGAAATAACTGGAATAATCCTCCCCTTCATTGTTGTTGTTCAGTTGCTCTGAGTCAGTCCTGTGACTCTTTGCAACCCCATGGACTACAGCACACCAGGCTTCCCTGTCCTACACCATCTCCCAGAATTTGTTCAAAATCGTGTCCATTGAGCCAGTGATGCCATCCAACCATCTCATCCTCTGTCACTCCCTTCTCCTCCTGCCCTAAACCTTTCCCAATATCAGGGTCTTTTCCAATGAGTCAGCTCTTCGCAACAGGTGGCCAAAGTACTAGAGCTTCAGTTTCATTAGCTTCTCCCCCATTAGCCTATGAGTTTACCTGGCCCACAAAAACCGAATTATATTTTGGGACCTATTAATGGCCCACACTCTGAGGAGTGTGTTTCTCTCTATGTTAATTCACTTCTTACCTATCACTTTGTCTCTCACTGAATCCTTTCTGCAAAGAGACATAAAGAACCTGGGCTTCATTAAATCCTGACACCAAGTGTGTGATCTCAGTGAAAAGAGAGTGGTTCTTGACCAGGGCTGACTCCCTCACTTGAGTTCAAGTCCCATCTGCGGCGCACATCTTCACCCTGAGTTATTAGCATTAAGTATAACATGAGCACACATTATTTGACAAATAAACCCAGGCAGAATAACAACCTAATATAATCTACTATTAACAGATTTTTAAAATTATAAATTCAACCAAAGTACAAGTAGATCTGCAGTAAAATTGCTTGAAATCCATTATTTCATGTATATCAAGCAAAGCAATAAAACAATAAAAAAGAAATGAATTTAACTTTCTAAGGTTTTTTACTTTCTAATTTTTTTTATATCTGCCTAACACATGTGTTATAAAAATAATAGGGAAATAACATGACAGTGGTTGCTGCTGCTGCTGCTAAGTCGCTTCAGTCGTGTCCAACTCTATGTGATCTCATAGACAGCAGCCCACCCACCGCCTGAAGGCCCACCCAACACCTCCTCCGTCCCTGGGATTCTCCAGGCAAGGGTACTGGGGTGGGGTGCCATTGCCTTCCCCGTTAGCTTATGGCAATTTCATGAACAATCCAAGTATAACTGTTAAGAACCAATGTGTTAGGTTGATATAAGTCAAACAGAAATTGTATGAATGGATTTTTCAACAATAGTTGAAACTCACAGGACCTTGGAGGGCCCTCCGGGACCCAAAAGCCTTTCTGCATCTTCTGTTCCTAGGAAAAAGGCTTCACTCAGCCTCTTTGGCTTTCTCTGATTTCCAAAGGGCAGATTCAGACAGTTCCTAATCAGGGAATGGAGCCAAAGCAGAAACAACGGAGGGGCAATTAAGAATAGTGCAGCCTTGGGGCAGGGTCTTGGTTCTGCCTCAAGGGATATCTTTTAGTTCAGAATCTGTATGTACTATGACTTCCCTGGTGGCTCAGACAGTAAAGGATTTGCCTACAATGTGGGAGACCTGGGTTCAATCCCTGGGTCGGGAAGATACTCTGGAGAAGGAAATGGCAACCCGCTCCAGTACTCGTGCCTGGAAAATCGCATGGATGGAGAAGCCTGGTAGGCAGGCTACAGTCCATGGGGTTGCACAGTCAGACACGACTGAGAGACTTCACTTTCACTTTTCTGTATGTACTGCAGAGACAAAGGTCTGTATAGTCAAAACTATGGCTTTTCCAATAGCCCTGAATGGATGTGAGATCTGGACCATAAAGAAGGCTGAGCATTGAAGAATTGATGCTTTTGAACTGCACTGTTGAAGAAGACTCTTGAGAATCCCTCAGACTGCAAGGAGATCAAACCAGTCGATTCTAAAGGATATCAATCCTGAATATTCATTGGAAGGACTGATGCTGAAGCTGAAGCTCCAATACTTTGGCCACCTGATGCAGAAAACTGACTCACTGGAAAAGACCTGATGCTGGGAAAGATTGAAGGTGGGAGGAGAAGGGGATGACAGAGGATGAGATGGTTGGATGGCATCACCGACTCAATGGACATGAGTCTGAGCAAGCTCTGGGAGTTGGTGATGGACAGGGAAGCCTGGTATGCTGCACTCCATAGGGTCACAGAGTCGGACATGACTGAGTGAGTGAACTGATACTGATCTTGGCTTGGCTTTCTAGCTTCAAAAGCCTTAAAAGTCTTATCTGAGATCCCTTATGAAATGTTCTAGCAAAGGAAACTTTTAAGAGGCTTATGTGGTCAACTAGTATTCTTGACAAACCTGTGTAAATGATTAGGCCAACTTAAAAAAAAAAATCTGAATCTGAGTACCTTTGATCAAAGAAGACATTATTGTACAAAGAAATTTAATGTTTCAACAGAAAACTAATACACCCTAGTGGGTTATTGGGATTCTGCTGCTACTGCTAAGTCACTTCAGTCATGTCCGACTCTGTGCGACCCCATAGACGGCAGCCCACCAGGCTTCCCCATTCCTAGGATTCTCTAGGCAAGAATGCTGGAGTGGGTTGCCATTTCCTTCTCCAATATTGGGATTCTAGTCCTGTTCATTATCTTTGATCTTTTATGATCTGTCTGTAAACTGGCCTAGATCCTGCCTTCTTGCACATTTTATCAGTCTTTACCAAACTCTCAATTCTTTGGTTTTCCTTCAAAGTTTGGTTACAACCCTCCTAACTAACATTTCTAATTTTCTACCTGATGCAGGAAAGAGCCAATTCTGAATCCATGATGGATCTGTTTCTTTGACTTTAATCTTTGCTTTCTGTTGTTTTTGGTATTATAACCATAAATAATGGCTTGCTTCAGGAACTCTGCCTCTCTGCTTTACAATTAAAGAAAAAAATGCCTTTTTTTAGCTCACAGAGAGATAATCTGACCCTGCCCACCTGTGAATGGCTATAAGAATGAAGGGATTAACACATCCCCACCCCCTGCTGCTCCTAGAAGTGCTCCTATAAATTAAGAACATGACCTTCCCTCTGACACTTTGGGATTGACCAATCTTTGAAAGTTAAAGTGTTAGCTTCTCAGTCCTGTCTGACTCTGCGAACCCATGAACTGTAGCCTACCAGGCTCCTCTGTCCATGGAATTCTCCAGGCAAGAATACTGGGGTGAGTAGCCATTCCCTTCTCCAGGGGATCTTCCAGACCCAGGAATCAAAGCCTGGTCTCCTGCATTGGCAGCCAGATTCTTTGCTGTCTGAGCCACCAGGGAACCCCAGGGAATACCTGACCAATCTTTCAGTTCAGTTCAGTCACAGTCGTGTCCGACTCTTTACCACCCCATGGACTACAGCATGCCAGGGTTCCCTGTCTATCACCAACTCCCTGCTACTGCTAAGTCGCTTCAGTCGTGTCCAACTCTGTGCGACCCCATAGACGGGAGTCCCCTGGCACCCTCGTCCCTGGGATTCTCCAGGCAAGAACACTAGAGTGGGTTGCCATTTCCTTCTCCAATGCATGAAAGTGGAAAGTGAAAGTGAAGTCGCTCAGTTGTGTCCGACCCTCAGCGACCCCACGGACTGGAGCCTTCCAGGCTCCTCTGTCCATGGGATTTTCCAGGCAAGAGTACTGGACTGGGGTGCCATTGCCTTCTCTGCTCATCTTCTAAGAGAATAACAAAATTGCAACTCGCTGCCAAACAACCATCAATAGGCAGGGGCTGGAACCCATCAAAAAAATAAATAAATAAAGATACTCAGTGTCCAAGGACAAAGGAGAAGCCACAAAGAGATGGTAGGAGGGGTGCAATCACAATAAAGTCAAATCCCATACCCGCAGGCTGGGAGACCCACAGACTGAAGAACAAATAGTACCAAAGAAGTTCTCACACAGTTTCAGAGGTTCTAGGCCCCACATCAGACTTCCCAACCTGGGAATCCAGCAAAAGGACTGGGAATCCCCAGGGAATCTGACTTGGAAGGGCAATAGGGTTTGATTACAGAACTTCCAGAGGACTGGGGGAAACAGAGACTCATGGCAGTCATGAACAAAACCTTGTGCGCACCAGGACACAGGGGAAAGGAGCAGTGACATCACAAGAAACTGAGCCAGACCTGCCTGCAAGTGTTTGAGGGCCTTCTGCAGAGATGTGGGCCAGCAGTGGCCTATCACAGGGACAGGGCCACTGGCAGCAGCAATCCTGGGAGGCACATGTTGGCATGTGCCTCTTAGGGAACTCTTGGGGAGTTCACCTTTACCCTTACTTACCATAGAGCCTGTAAACTCCAGGACTGGGTTGCCTCAGGCCAAACAGGGAGGGATCACAGCCCCACTCATCAGAAGAAAACTTGATTAAAGATTCTTTGATCATGGCCCTGCCTGCCAGAGTAAGACTCAGTTTTCCCCATAGCCAGTCCCTCCTGTTAGGAAGCTTGCACTAGCCTCTTATCTTCATCCATCAGGGGGCAGACAGAAGAAGCAGGACCTACAATCCCATAGCCTCAAGAATGAAAACCACAATCAGAGCAAACTAACCAAAATGATCACAGCCTTATGTAACTCAGTGAAGCTATGAGCCATACTAGGCAGGGCCACACAAGATGGACGGGTCATAGTGGAGAGTTCTGACAAAACGTGGTCCACTGGAAAAGGGAATGGCAAATCACCCCAACATTCTTGCCTCGAGAACCCCACAACACTATGAAGAGGCAAAAAGATATGACACCGGAAGATGGGCCCCTCAGGTCTGAAGGTGTCTAATATGCTACTGAGGAACAGCAGAGAAATAGCTCCATCAGAGGAAGGCCATGAAAAGGCTGGGCAAAGGGGGAAATGACACTCAGGTGTGGATGTGTCTGTTAGTGAAAGTCCAATACTGCAAAGAACAATTCTGCATATGAACCTGGAATGTTAGGTACAGGAATGAAGTAAAATTGGACATGGTCAAGCAGGAGATGGCAAGAATGAATGTTGACATTTTAGAAATCAGCAAACTAAAATGGACGGAAATGGGTGAATTTAATTTAGATGACCATTATATCTACTACTGTGGGCAAAAATCCCTTGGAAGAAATGAGTACCTCATAGACTTGGGGTCTGAAATGCAGTACTTGGCTGCAATCTCATAAACAACAGAATGATCTCTGTTCATTTCCAAGGTAGACCATTCAACATCACAGTAATCCAAGTCTGTGTTCCAACCACTAATGCCGAAGGAGCTTAAGTTGACTGGTTCTATTGAAGACCTAGGCTATGGTTTTTCCAGTGGTCATGTATGGATGAGAGAGTTGGACTGTGAAGAAAGCTGAGTGCTGAAGAATTGATGCTTTTGAACTGTGGTGTTGGAGAAGACTCTTGAGAGTCCCTTGGACTGCAAGGAGATCCAACCAGTCCATTCTGAAGGAGATCAGTCCTGTTTGGAAGGAATGATGCTAAAGCTGAAACTCCAGTACTTTGGCTACCTCATGCAAAGAGTTGACTCATTGGAAAAGACTCTGATGCTGGGAGGGATTGGGGGCAGGAGGGATTGGGAGCAGGAGGAGAAGGGGACGACAGAGGATGAGATGGCTGGATGGCATCACTGACTCGATGGACATGAGTTTGAGTGAACTACGGGAGTTGGCGATGGACAGGGAGGCCTGGCATGCTGTGATTCATGGGGTCGCAAAGAGTGAGACACTACTGAACAACTGAACTGAAGACCATCTAGAACTAACATAAAAAAAAAAAGATGTCTTTTTCACCATAGGGGATTCAAATGAAAAAGGAGGAAGTCGAGAGAAACCTGGAGTAATAGGTTAAGTTTGGCCTTGCAGTACAAAACGAAGCAGGGCAAAGGCTAACAGAGTTCTGCCAAGAGAATGCACTAGTTACAGCAAACACCTTCTTCCAACAAGAGACAACCCTGCACGCGATTCACCTGCTCTCAGCACCTGACACAGTGGGGGCTTCACGGCCCACAGGCCCTCTGCAGGGCTGCTGGTACAAGTCCTCAGACTTCCCTGGGCAATAAAGGCTTGGCACCGCAACATTCCTTGTGCAACCCAGCCTCTCTGCTTCCAGACATTTCCCACGCACTGCTCTGACACCCAATGGTTGACAGCTGTTGGGAACTGGCCACCTCTCTTTCCTGGCAATGTAATCTCAAGTCAGTGTAGCTACTGCTGAGATGAGTGTGCCCACCTCTTCAGCCCCAGGAGTGGAACCCTCCAGGCACCAACCCAGGGACTGACTCTACCTCTATGGGCAGGGTAAGCCATTCTAGATGCACCCAAACAGGCAGACAGGCTGCAGTTCTGGGAAAATGTGTGAAGACCAGGGGGCAGGTGCCAGAGCGCCACCTGCTCCCCTCCGATTTCCCAACTGGATCGTGACTTGCTTTCCCGACTTACTGCTCCCCGGGCAGATACTCCAACCACCTGCCCGATTCCTCTGCCAGCAGAGGGAACAGAGTTCCAGGTGAAGACTCAGAGCAAGGCCCCCTCCAGTAAAACACCCCCTCAGGCCATGGGAGCCCCCAGAAGTCTAAGGTACCACACTCCCAAACATGGGCTCCGAGTGGCAGTGGGGACAGAGCTGGCCTGTCCCTCCTCACATTCAAGACACCAGGGCGTCAGGATCCACCCTCTGAGTCTCAGTCTCTTCAACTCTAACAGAATCTACCTGAGAGGCCTGCTGTGCAAAGCAGACCCACAAGCTTGGCACGGTCATGGTCTCCATCTTGAATTTGGGGAACACTGAGCTGAACCGAAAGGGTCTCTGTCACCACATTAGTGCTTAAAAGCAGTAGTTTGACACTTCAGAAATGGCCTGAACTCTGTGTGCAGCGTCAGAAGGGAAGCAAAGTGGAACTCCGGTACCGGGCAGTGGTGGGGTGGCCAGCCTGCCCAGGGTGGACCCCACCCGGGCCTGGCAGCTCAGAGTCAGACCCACCTCACCCTAAGGCGCTCGGGCCCCAGCCCACGCACTCTCCTAGCAGAGTCACAGGACCTACCTGTTCAGCTTAAGTGGTGTTCCGCTCCAGGCCCCCAAGGACACGTCCCAAGTAAGGGAGGTGGGTCACGGCACTGAGCTCAGTGCTACCCAGGCCCGGTGCTCCTCGACTGTCACCTGCTCAGAAAGGCTGCTGCTGTCAGCTCATGCCCAGAACTATGTGGCGGTTGTCAGACGTGAGCACCGTTATCTCCAGCTCTGGGCCTTCCTAGGCCACGACTTACCCCTGTAGTTAGGAGCAGCCGAGTGACTTGCTCTGGCTCAGGAAACATGAGTGGAGAGACTACGTCCTTTCTGGGTGGATACTTCAGGAGCAACAACAGACCACAAGGCAGAGCAAAAGTGTGGAGCCGAAGGCCCAGCCAGCCCGGCTCCTCGGCAACCCCGGTGAGCAGAGTCCACGTGGGACGCCCAGAGGGTAAGAACCACCAGTGAGCTGAGGGTTCTGCTCCATGACCTGGTCTGCCCTGACAACACTCGGGTCAGATCAACAACATGCAAGTCTGCAAGGACTGAGCTCCCAATCTGTGTGTCTTGTGTGTCTCCAGGTGGAGTTTCCCAGGCAAAGCAAACTAACACGTCCAGAGCTAAACGAACACTTGGGCTTCTGCCCTCTCCTCCGGCTCTGCTTCCCCTCCAGTTTTCCATCTTAGCAGATACCTGTGCCCATGGCAAACCCTTAGCAGTCATTCCTGACCCCTCTTCTTGCCCCACCTCCACTTCCAACGCCACCAAGTCTCCAAAACATTTCAAATCCATCCACCTCTAGTTCCCTTGCCTGCTGCCTCTCTGTTCCAGGCCAGCCACGTATCTTGCCTAGACCAGCAGCCCTAAACTTTTTTGATTACACATTCAATCAGTAACATTTCTGAAGCATGCCCTCAATATATACATATTAAATGATGCACATGTATAACTGGGTGGTTAATATATAAATATGAACATAATAAGAAGTCCCAATATTTCCTTCCCATATCTTAATGACTGTCTCATCCACCTCCTGGGTGAACCCACCCCATTCTGGAGATCAATACCTTGGCCTTTGGAAGAGACTTCTTAAACGGAACCACCCCCCAACCTCCACTTGCCTGCTATATAGCCAGAGAGAGCCTTTGAGTCTCCTCAAAAGGAGACTTGGTCATAGCACTGCCCCCCTTAAATATTCAGATCCAAGAGCATTTGAAACAGGTCCCAGGAACACTGCGCACCTCTGACCTTCCAGCCCTCAGTCTCCAGCACAGGCCTAGTGTTTCCCCACTTCCTCTGACCTTCCAGCTCTGTCTTGGGCATGGGTTTAGTTGCTTTCCCACTTCTGAGACCTGTCCACATCCCCAGCCCTGTGTTCCCTCCAGCTTTCAGCTTCAAGGCTGTTTGCTCCACGGTCTCCTTGGCTGTTTATTGTAATTCCTCTTACAATCATTATATATTGAGGATATTACCCCTCTGTCTGACTAATGTTAAAATATTTTCCTCTACCATTTGTCTTTTTAACTGGGAATATTTATAAGAGAACTTCTAATTTTTTGTGTCATTATTGAAATACATTTAACTTTAGAAAAGGATGCTGAAAATCTCAGCCTCCTTCCTCAGCTCCCTGAGAGGTGGTAAGCTCAAGGGCAGCCTCCCTGCTCTGACTACCCTCTGTTTACCATCTAGTCCCTGGTCCCTGGTCCCTGGCTTGCTGTTTGCAACTGTGGATGATCTGTGTCCCCAGGACCTACCCATGACCGTGAACTCTGCCTTCCCAAAGGGAAACTGAGGCAGACTGATCCCAAACAGAACTGCATTAAATCTATTTGGGAAAGAAACACCATCTTTGGACTTCCCTGGTGGTCCAGTGGTCAAGAATCTGCGTGGCAATGCTGGGGACATGGGTTGGATCCCTGGTCCAGGAAGATTCCACATGCTGCAAAGCAACTAAGCTCCTGCACAACTACTCAGCCCATACACCTAGAGCCCATGCTCTGCAACAAGAGAAGCCACGGCAGTGAGAAGCTGTGGACTGCAACAGAGTAGCCTTTGCTCGCCACTAGAGAAAGCTGGATCCAGGGTAGAGGCGGCTAACAAATCACCAAAAGTTTGTATTTCCCCTTTCTTCAGATCAGATCAGATCAGTTACTCAGTCGTGTCCAACTTTTTGTGACCCCATGAAATGCAGCACGCCAGGCCTCCCTGTCCATCACCAACTCCCGGAGGTCACTCAGACTCACATCCATCGAGTCAGTGATGCCATCCAGCCATCTCATCCTCTGTCGTCCCCTTCTCCTCCTGCCCCCAATCCCTCCCAGCATCAGAGTCTTCTCCAATGAGTCAACTCTTCGCATGAGGTGGCCAAAATACTGGAGTTTCAGCTTTAGCATCATTCCTTCCAAAGAAATCCCAGGGCTGATCTCCTTCAGAATGGACTGGTTGGATCTCCTTGCAGTCCAAGGGACTCTCAAGAGTCTTCTCCAACACCACAGTTCAAAAGCATCAATTCTTCGGCCCTCAGCCTTCTTCACAGTCCAGCTCTCACATCCATACATGACCACAGGAAAGACCATAGCCTTGACTAGGCGAACCTTTGTTGGCAAAGTAATGTCTCTGCTTTTCAATATGCTATCTAGGTTGGTCATAACTTTCCTTCCAAGAAGTAAGCGTCTTTTAATTTCATGGCTGCAGTCACCATCTGCAGTGATTTTGGAGCCCAGAAAAATAAAGTCTGACACTGTTTCCACTGTTTCTCCATCTATTTCCCATGTAGTGATGGGACCAGATGCCATGATCTTCGTTTTCTGAATGTTGAGCTGTAAGCCAACCTTTTCACTCTCCACTTTCACTTTCATCAAGAGGCTTTTTAGTTCCTCTTCACTTTCTTAGGGCAGAGCTACTTTCCTCTTACAGATTTTGTATATATCTTTCTTATAGGTATTTTTTCTTACTAGCGTTTTTGGTCTTCTCTTCCACTACATCTCACAACCAACTTTTGTTGCTTTTATCAATGAAAGCTATGGTCCCAGCACCTTAACCTTCTGACTCCCACACAGGGGACCATGCACCCACACACCTGGGTGGCATGCAATGATGGAGGGAGAAACTGTTCATTTCAGGGGAGACGGGGGTAGAGAATTTACCACTTATGCTTCAATATTTTTAAAATTTTTAAATATATTTCTTGTATATAATAAAAGATTTCAAAACTGGAGGGACTGTATTAGCCTGAACAGGCTACATCTCATGGCAGTAACGACCACCCCCAAATCCAGCAGCATGAACAACAGTTCACACTTCTTGCTCTGGCTACATGTACAGCACAGGTCAGCAGGGGCTTCTGGTAGTCCTTGTTGCTCAGGAAGCACCGTCGCTTCATGACATCATCAACTCCACAGACAGTGTTAGGAAAGATGGCACGGAGAACCAAGAACTGGCTGTGAAACACTTCTACCTAGAATCACATGGCACTTTCTACAGACCACAGGACTACATCTCTGCTTCAAATGGGCAAGGCCTGGAACTGGAAATTCAGGGAGCAGCAGGGATGCGCCCACAGGGTGGAAGAGTTACGAGTAAGAGCACAGCACTCACAAATGGATAAAGTGAGCTACTTTAAAATTTCACATTGGAAAAACTCACTTGTTAAAGTAGCTCTAAGTAAATATTTTAACAAAGGGCTATTTTTAGATGCAAGTGAACCTGCCTTCTCATTTTTATTTTCCTATCTGAGAAGCCTTGCGCTCTGGGCTCTTTACTCTATTAGAAGAGTGCACACAGGCGGAAAACCCCTCCAACCCTACTTAACCTCATTACAACTGCCTGGGACATGTTCCACCTCCAACAGCCAAAGTGCCCAGTACTGATGACGTGGGAGTCCCAGATAACACTGGCTCATCAGAAAGCCACAGGGGCCAATGAGGCTGGCTCCGGGGACATCGCCCCCAGGCTCCTGGCTTCCCCTGGCACTGCCACAGATGTGCAGGCCTCGCCAGCCACTCCAAAGCTTCCACAAGGAGGGGGTGCCAGACCAACCAGGAGGTCCCAGAGGGTGACACCCACCGGAGAGATGGCTCTGCACCAGGCCTGTGAGCTTAGAAGCCCACTCCTTAGCATCTCACTGTGTCAATAATATGGTCAGAAAAGGAAAGCAACATCCTGGCTAACTCATTAGTTTCCCTCAACTGACATCTGCCCAATATTTTCAACCCATGCCATTTCCTTGTTCTAACACTCAGGCTGTGTTGCAGCCCTAATAGAGGCAGGAGCACACCAGCTCTGCCTCCAGTGGCTGTGTCACTCTGGACAAGCTATAATGCGTAACTACCTGTGCTTTGATTTCCTCATCTGTGAAACAGGGATTACAGTACCTTTCAAGATAGTTGTAAGCATTTAAGTCAATACAAGGGATTCCCCGGCAGTCCAGTGGTTACGAATGAGTTCAATCCCTAGTTGGGGAACTAAGATTCTGCAAACCACATGGTACAATAAAAAAAAAAATTAAATTATTATAACCCTCTTTTTACTCAAGAAGCAGTATTGCCCAACACTAGAACTATCAATAAGAGACAGTACAAGTCTCTAAACAAGGCAGTACCCACCCTACCAACTATTAATAGAAACTACCTGCACTCCAGTGCCAGTTTCATAGCAAAAAAGTATCTGAGAATGTTCTGAAACCTGTAGTAACAGAAAGCAAAACATCAAGGATTTAACAATACAGGTGGAACTTTCCTGATGGTCCTGTGGTTAAGAATCTGCCTTCTAACACCGAGGGACTCAGGTTCGATCACTGGTCAGGGAATTAAGATCCCATATGCCACAGGACAACTAACCCCTTGTACCACAATGACATGGTCCGCGTGCTGCAATGAAGACCCAGAGCAGCCAAAAATAAATAAAAACACAACCAACAATACAGGTAATTCAATTATCTCCCCCAAAAAGCATAAAAACTAGGGAGACAGATTAACGTGTAAAATAGGTGTCTTTTGTGAACTTCTTTTAAACACAAAAAGTAGATGGAGTGAGTGGACAGGAAAAAATACCCCTCACTCTATAGTGATATATAATGCTGCTATAACCTTGCTGAAATCTTAGTACAACTCCATGAAGCAGGAAGAATAGGTAACACTCCTCTTTTAGAGATATGGAAACCAGGCTCACAGTATGGATTCATTTACTCAAGGTAAGGCCTCATCATGAGTTCACATCCTGGGACTCTCAATCTGCGCCCCCTTCTTTCCATTCCACCAAATTTTCATTCAGAATGAATTAAATTGCATTTTCAGCAATCCAAAAAAAATTGAGAATGAAACTTGATCCTCAGCTTCCCTGGGTTTCTCCCTGACAGATTCCTCTGTCCATGGGATTCTCTAGGCAAGAATACTGGAGTGGGTTGCCATGCCTTCCTGACAAAGAGGTCTAAACCAAGACAAATTACAATTAAAATAGCAAAATTAAAGATAAAGAATCTTAAAAGTAGGAAGAAAAAAAAGCAATTAGTTATGTGCAAGAAAACTCCCTAAGCTGACTTACCAGCAGAAATTTCACAGATCAGAATGAAGTGACATGATATCCTCAGTGATGAAAGGGGAAAAAAAATCTATACCTGCAACCAAAAATATTTTACTTTACATATAAGCAATAGCTAAAAGAATTTCACACCATGACACTGGCACTGCAAGAAATGTTCAAGGGCCTTCTCTAAGCAGGATTTTAAAAAATTGGAGAAAAAAAAAACCCTCACAACTAGAAATATGAAAATTATGAAAGGAAAAATCTCATTGGTAAATGCACAGTAAAAGTAGTGCATCAACCACTTATAAAGCTAGTAGGAACAGTATAAGACAAAAGCAGCAAAATCATCTATATCTACAATAAGTAGTTAAGGCATATACAAAACAAAAAGTCATAAAATATGCTATCAAAAACACTAAATAAGGTGGGGGAATAATGCACGGTTGTTAAGAGTACATTTCAACTTAAAAGACCATCAACTTAAAATAACATATTATTACTAATATGTATTATATATATTTATGTGTGTGTAATTGTTATATATGAACATCATGAAAAGTGAAAGTTGCTCAGTCATGTGCAACTCTTTGCAACCTCATGGACTATACAGTCTATGGAATTCTCCAGACCAGAATACTGAAGTGGGTAGCCTTTCCCTTCTCCAGGGGATCTTCCCAACCCAGGGATCGAACCCAGGTCTTCTGCATTGCAGGTGGATTCTTTACCAGCTGAGCCACAAGGGAAGCCCAAGAATAATACTGGAATGGGGAGCCTATCCCTTCTCCAGCAGATCTTCCAGACCCAGGAATCGAACCAGGGTCTCCTGCATTGCGGGCAGATTCTTTACTAACTGAGCTATTAGGGAAGCCCATGAATATCATGGTTATGAATATCACGGTAACCACAAATCAAAAGAAAACCCTACAACACACACATACACACTCACCCAAAGAGAAAGCAATCCAAACATATCTTCAAATCAGATGGGGGAAAAAGCAAAAGAAAGAACAAATAAGAACTATAAAACAATCAGATAAGAATTAACAAAATGGCAATAAGTATATATCTATCAGTAATTACTTTAAAAATAAATTTATTAAATACTGTATTCAAAAGACACAGAACAGCTGAACAGATAAACAAAAAAACACAACCTATCTATATGCTGACTACAAGAGACTCATTTCAGATCTGAAAACACAGAAACTGAGGTAATGGAAAATGGTATTCCATGCAAATGGAAACAAAAAGAGAGCTAGGACAGCCATATGTATATCAGACAAAACAGATTTTCAAACAGACTATAACAAGAGACAAAGAGGACATTATATAATGACCAAGGAATCAATCCAATAAGATATAACAATTGTAAACAAATACACATCCAAAATAGGAGCAACTAAATACATAAAGCAAATATTACATTTCTGACTGGAGGATTTTTGCAGAAACTATTGCCAATAGCCGGCGATTTGTTATGTAAGTGAACACTGAAATGTCTCTGGTCAATAATGTTCATGAAACAAAAGATATATTAATACATTTCTGGTCAATAATGTGTTAACAAACATAAAGGGAAAAACTAACAACAATAAGAAGGGACTTTAACATCCCACTTATATCAATGGACACATCATTCAGTGAAAAAAAATCAATAAAGAAACATTGGCCTTAAATGACCCACTAGACCAGACGAACTTAACAGATATATCAAGTCTCAACAAAGTTAAGATGGAAAGCATACCAAGGATCTTTTCAAATCAAAAACCAAAAGTAGGGAAAGCCACTAGAGCATTCAGGTATGACCTAAATCAAATCCCTTACAATTTTCCCAGGGTCATGTGCTAATAAGTGAAGGGTCACATGGAGTTGCTAGAGTTGTACACAACTTAGTGACTGAACAACAACAATCCAGTAGCTCACAATATGATTGTATTTGGAAACAGAGTCTTTAAAGAGGTGAAAATTTTATCTGGTGTCCTTATAAGAAACCTGAAGAGACATGCAGAGGAAAGACCAGGTAAGACACAGGGAGAAGACGGCCTAGGAGAGAGGCCCGAGAAGAAACTATCACTGCCAACACACTGATCTCAGACTTCCAGGGTCCATGTATAAAGTACATAAATAAAATTTACTGTTTTAGTGACTCAGTCTGTAATACTTTGTTATGGCTGCCCAAGCAAACAAT